>ML787130.1:127949-167570 GCA_009831015.1 Picea engelmannii | reverse complement strand
TCTCTCTCTCTCTCTCTCTCTCTCTCTCTCTCTCTCTCTCTCTCTCTCTCTCTCTCTCTCTCTCTCTCTGCATCAACCTCGAGCATTCAAGCTCTTTATTATCATGGGATTATGAATAATGAACCTATATGTATGACATATGATTATATGATTACCAACCCAAAAGAGGGGACAACGAATATTGGGAAAAATGGAGAATGATATGTATGGATATCGATAAGGACATGCCACCCCTCTCAAATTCCCCCAATAGTAAAAATATATCCAAGAGTGATAACACTTATCTAGGAGATGATGATGACCACCAAAGTGAAACAAGGAAAAAGGCACAAATTTAGAGCATCGTGATCCATTATCTATCACAACCAATGGTCACTACTTTCATGACAAATACATAAAGCATTACACTTAATATGAATTAGTGAAACAAGGTACCTCATGTATATTGAGTACCATAATCATCAAATGAGAGTGGGATGAGAAAAATGTGGTAAGAATCGTCAGTCAACTATCCATGGAGAACCATGGATCTTGTCTATGGAAATAATCTTTGTGATATGGATCATAAGAGATAAATATCCTCTAGTTACCCCTATATGTGAGGGGGTAACATGTCTCTTTTAGAATACTGTATATAGTGGTTTTATACAATTTCTAGTTTGGGATCGAGGACTCTCCAGAAAAAATGGGAAGAAATTTGAGAGAGGTATTTATAAAAATGGTTCTTTTTGTAAGAATTAAAATTTAAAATACAAACCTCTTACTAGTTGATGTTAGCAGAAACATGTATATTACCATTAAAAGGAGAAGCATTGTATCGATTCGTAACATACATAATGAAAACAAGGCATATGTATACAAATAGATAAATGCACCAAGGAAAGATAGGGTTGATATCATGACATGATTAAATGATTAAAAAACTAGGAATTGAGTAAGAATATTTGTGATGAACCCTTAGCATTTTAGGCATGGTACAAAAAATAATAATAATAATAGAAAAAGCATAGGAAGATCCTAATGAGAAAATGATTTTCTATTAATATGAGATCAACCCAATTTATACATACATATACCAACAATACTCCGATATTAGAATCTCTATGCATAAAAAAACATGGAATTTATCACTTCAAGCTAAGTTCTCATCTCCTAAAAATTGAAATGGGAAGATTGAAAAATATAAACTTGAAATGACATATATTCTTATTCTGCAAACAAAGATAAATTGAGGATGAAGTGCATGTGATGTTACATCATCCTTTGTACAAAAAAGAAAAACAAAAGAACTCAATTCAACATGAAGAATTGAGTAACTTACATATCTTTTCTTGGTGTTCCAGGTAAATTAGGCACACATGTACACGAGAACCCTAGAGTTATTAACCAAAGACAGTTATGAAAGGGAAAGGGCTTGTAACTGGAAAACCAATATGTGTAGAATACAAAAGCCCAATTTAATAAGGACACCCTCTATAATATAGATGATGATATATCAAACAAAAAAATATGGGACTCAAATACAGAAAAATTAGGGGTTAAATTTCTCCATTTGGCTAATTTCTTAATTTTTTTTCCAAAAATGATTTGCCAATTTTTGTTTTATTCTAAAAACGATTTGCCCAAATTTCTATAGAATAAGTTATTTTACAAATCACCAAATTTTTCTATAAAATTAATAAAATCCTTATAAATTTGCATATTTTCACAAAATATCATCAAACATATTATAGTTGGAATTTTAGCATTTGGTAAGATTCAAAATCAATTGTGGATTTGCACCTCATAGTTAATTTTCAAACTCACAAAGCTTTTGGTATAAGTAATGCCCTATACACCACCTTTTTATCGTAATTTTTGTGCATGTAAAATTACTCACAATTGTTACAGAATGTCCCCCCTGTGGACAAGTGAAACTTCCTTTGGATTGTTAGACCCCTATACCAAGACAAAAAGAGTACAAGTGGACACTAACATCCCTTTAAACTCATCTATAACAATCAAATCAAGAAGGAGAGAAAGGATATGATGTACTTTTTTCGACATTTGTCCTCGTTGCTTCTAATCCCTGAGCTTGATCTTCAAACCACCTGGTGTAAATTGAGATCTGCAATGGAAAAAAAAGGGAAACAACTATCTCCTACTCTACTTGATTAGATAATACAAGTCTATCTACGAATATTAGAGAAATAGTAGACAAGAAAATGTAACAAGGCATAAACTTGAAGGAAATATGCCAAGTATATATTGAATGAGAACCAATAAAAAGATACTTACAGACCATGATTGATGCTACAGTATCCTCTCCAAGCTCTCCTCATCCATCCCTTGCACAAATGAATCAATATCAAAATGATGATGCTTCATTGATTTCTTCTTTCTTTCACCATGGAAATGCCTCCAATTTATAGGCTTTGAGAGACTCAACCACCTTGAGTATTTTTCAAATTTTTTGAGGATATGGTTCCATAGTTTATGATTATTTCCTTATGTAGAGCTATGGGGTAGGACTCGAGCCAAACAAACCCCAGCCTTTCAAAGTTGTCCCTTAGAAGAAGGTGGGATTCACCATGATTCCTTGAACCAACAATGGCGCTCCTTTAAAGATAAATATAGGGCACCATGGCGCCCCCTTAGCATGGTATAGGGAGCACCAATGCGCCCTAAGCATGGGCATGGGAGCACCAGTCTTCTTAAATTCCCAAACAATGGTCAAAATCCCAGGTGAAAAAGTATGTTTCGACTGCCAAATTATGGGGCTTTCCTTCCAACATGATTTATGGATTGTGACAAGTGTTTTCATGGTGTCGATTGAGTTGTGACACTTACAAAAAGTGTATGAGGCATATTATGACACTTACAACACTTGTAACAATTTGGGTGCAACACTTATGAAACTTGTGACACTTATGATGTGACGTGTGTGCCACATGTGACACTTGCGATACTTAGAATGTGACGTTTGTGCCACGTGCGACACTTTATGCAAGTGTGGAAATTTGACGTGTAGCAACAATATACAAATCCAGTGCACACAATTAAAAAGAGTATAAATCTGAATAAAATTCCAACCAAAGTATATCCCATTGTAAAAGTAAAAATTGCAATTATTGTGAACATTACATAGATAACAACCACAAATCGGATTAACTGAATGGGTTAGCTCGAGTGGTTGAGTAGTTTGAAATTCATGCATAAGGTCTTGGGGTTGATTCCCTAGGATATCTACCTCTATCATGTTCCTCACTCGATTTCCTTATGGAATTCAAGCACCATAATCAAAACTTACGGGTTGCACTAGATACCATCCATGATTGTGGGGAATTTTCCAGAAGTTTCCCCTCGAGGCGTTTCTTGAAAAAAAACAAAAAAAAACAAGTCAAATAGGACATACAATATATGGCACTATTATCGCACAATTTGCATTTTGGGAAAATCCTGAACCAAACCACAATATCGAAAAAACTAAGAGAACACCTACCCACTATCACCTCATATAGGTATTCCCATCACTTTAGAGGTTAAGTGATCACCTCAAGGGGGGAATCCTGGGTAACCCTAGGGGAAATAAGATGGAAAGTGAGATGATGAGATGAATTCACCTATAGGTCAAATTTCTAAGTGGAATAAGTCTTTTATGACACGTCTCGAAAGTGATTTAATGTTTCCAAGTCTTTGAGTACCTGCGGAAAGTGTTTTTACCTGCCTGAGAGACAAGAAAAGCCAATTGTACGAGCTATATATTAGGTGGAAAAGCAAGTTAATATTGTTTTCCCTTTTTTCAACAATAAAAAATATATATATATCAGCAAGTAAATGGTTCTTAGAGTTGTTAAATAAATGCCAAAAGTCAAGATAATGATACAAGAGCTAAGCTAGGTATAAGTAGTACAACTCAATATTGAAAGAGAAAGAATTTAGAATAAAAGTAAGGTTGTTATAAAAAAGTGTTGCAGAGATACTTTATCATCCTTATTTCTGTAGAAATCTAGTAGTTACAAAATAAAAACCAGCCACCAAAACTTGTAAATAATCCACCCAAAAATGCGTTGGAACTTGTAGATTATAGGGGCAAATTACTAGCAACTTTTGACAGTTGAAAAGAGAGTTATTTAGAAAGTTGTTTAGGGTTTTATGCAGCCCTAATGGTTGTATATTAAATGTTTAACAGCAGAAATAACTACTTGTAGAAACAAGATTCCCTTGTGGTCTTATCAAGCTTAGAACACATAGAAAAAATTCCAACTTAGACAACCTCAATATCTCAACTTTTTACGATTACCAATGCAATAATTGATTTCTCCAACGCATGAATATTAGTGTCTTTATATTGGTTAAATGGAGTGTATTGATGAAACAATTTGGATGAGTTACTTCCTTGGGGTTTTAATCCCTTTTACTCCCCAAGGAAAACCCTAATCAACGAGGAAAACCTAGGAGGGTGTAAGCCCTTTTTACTCCTCTTAGTATCCTTTGCACCCAAAATTATTTCAAAAAATTACAATGGATTTGGAGGGGGTTGTATTCCCTTATCCTCCCAAATAAATCATCACATTAACCTTACAACCAAGAAAAGAGAGAAATGAACATGAAATCCTTACTTAGTTGAAGTATTAACAAGATGAAACCCTAATTCACCAAGAAAATTCCACCATAAAACAAGAAACAAGCCTCCAAGAGAGCTATCACATAATCCATCCATCCAATAGAAAATATAAACCATCACAATATAATGTAACCAAGAGATATAAAGAGACTTTCCCAAGTAGGGCACAAATTTCAACCAATGTAGTCTTCTCACAATGGGAGAGTTATGTCCAAATGAAATAGAGTTGATCTTTATTTATACAAAATGTTCTAAAACATGTTTTCCACAAAAATTAGGGTAAAACAAAAGATAATGGGTAAACATCCCTTATCTTTCCCCTTTACAAAAATAATATTATTTAATTCATACTTTGCACATAAGATAAACCCTAAAAACAAGACGTCACCCTTTTTTTGGGCAACATTTGGCACTTTTGGTCAAGTCATTGAGTTGGAGAAGGGAGAGCTAGGCCTCCAAAGGCCAATAGTATTCAACCAAATCATTTAGTCCTCGATATATGGGCCTCTTACTCCAAAAATTTCCAAGTATCTTCAATCACCACCAAACCCTATCCCTAGGGTAATGTTAAGCCCTCAAAAGGTGATGTTTTGACCCTTTCAAGCAAGTTGTTTGGTATGTAGGGGGTGGGAAATATACTCCAAGGTGTCCTATATGCCTCCAAAGGAATTTAATCATCATATTGAACGTGGGCCTTTGGTATCCAACCTATGGGCTTTAAGCCCCATGGAAGCCCAAGTTAGGCTTGTTCTTCCAAAACTGTCCTACAAAGGCAAATGAATATGCCCTCAAAGGATCTCAAGTCAAATGCATCATGATGAGTAAATAAAATCCATAAAAGAGACATACACGAATGTACATCCAAACTAACTCATCAAAATAAACAAGTTCTCAAAGACCCTATGCAATTTTCCAATTTTAGGTATGGGAGGGTTGACAGAGTGACCTATTGGGTGAATCGTACCTCAAGTTTAGGGGTGTTTCCCAAGGGGAATTATTTCTAAGTCATGTGGATGAGGTGGCATGGATGGGGGAAAGACTTTTGGGCATGGGGTCCATGACATACAAGGGTTTGTAGTGTCTCATTTATGGGTTCCTTTGTAGAGGATGTGTTTCACCTTTGTTTGTAATGCATCCTTTTTCCAATCCCATTTATTTCCTTTTATTCTTTTAGGATGTTTCTGGGTTAAATACATGGTGGGGATTCTACCTAAGCATGAAAAATAGTACCCAACTTGACTCTACCCTCGTCACATCATGCTTCCCCAAGTTGAAAACATGTGTGGGGATTCTACCTAAGCATTAAAAGCAATGCCCACACATGCTCCACCTTGGTTGGCATTTTGTTATTAGTTATTTTTCATGGGTCCCATCAATTTCTTATGAGAGGCATTTCATTGTCCTCGGGATCCCTGGACGAGCATATATAAGGTTCATGATTGGATTTTATATTTTTCCAACTACAAGCCTCTGGGCCTTCAACCCCTTCTTGGGTCAGTACACCCAAAAATCCCAAAAGGAAAGGAGATGAGGGGATGAAGTGTGGAAAGTAAAACGTATGGTTAGGAATGGCATAATGAGTCATCAAGAGGACCTCCTAGTATCATACCTATCCCTAAGGGTGACCCACTTACTAGGGCATAATGTCAACCACCAAAGTGAAATAGGGTAAAGATCATAATGTCCAAGAAAACGTTACATAATCAAAAGTGGTAATAGTTGCAACAAAATCAAATGCCTTAAATATTGAAATGACACTCACCATAATACCTGGCTTGTACCTCATGGAGCAATACCCAATGTCTTTTGGAGGCCAGTTGATATGGTGTATATTGTCGTGATGAACCTGAAGTCGTAGTGGTGAGGTCAGTCTTTGTCTGTGCAAGTGAACATTGCTAGTCAAGTTGTCTCTCGATACTCCATGTTTGCAACCTGAGGGCCTCGAGACATCATATCCTTGGGTATCCCTAGGAGTTCGGGATAACATGCACCAAAACCATTTTCAATGTCAATACCATAGTGAGGGAAAATACCATCACATTAGCCCGAGGATTTGTTTTCAACAACATTTTATTAATGTAAGATTTTTTAAATATGAAAATAATTTACTGGCATTGACATTACTTATTGGTCAATATAATAGATGAATATGATCATACTTTTCATCTAGTTTAAATTTTAAAATTAATTTTGGGATTCTTTATAAATGTCTTTTTTTTCCCAAAAATGTGAGTAATGATATGTTAGTCGTTGTAATGTTACAATTTGATTTTTTTTTTATATAATTTAAAATACATTAAGAATTGTTGAATTATGATGATGATTGGCGTCAACAAAGAATAACTTTTCTTTATTAAAAATTAAGAAATTTGATAAGGAATTAATTAATTTGTTTTAACATTTTTTTTCTATGATCTATGTTACCCCCCATGCCTAGATATAACTGGAGGAGATCATGTCTCAAGGCCCACAATGGAGAACATTATCTACACCATGATAATTATGATCAACATGTCCATAGATGGAATCCCAATAGTCCCTATGATTTTCCTCATAGTTGCTTCAACCAAGGCTAATGACATTCAAGCAACCTAGCATATGGGGCATGGTAAGCTAGTGTCACCATGAGATATGGTTAGTCCATTTTTCATGCAAGGTGTTTTTTTAATTTATCGAGCATGTGGACAAGGATCATTGGTTAAATTGGGATAATGGATCACTTTCTTGAGAAATTGTCTTGGTTTCCTTGTTTCACCTTGGTGGTCATATTCTATTCCCTAGTCTCCTGTTGTCATCTCCTAAGTAAAAGGGGTAATACTAGGGGGGCCTCCCAAGGGTAATGTTCCACTCCCAACCATACTTAACATTTTCCATCATAAAACCTTTCACATGTTATAAAATTCGACTATGACCCATACTCTCATGAGAAAGGGGATGAAGGCTTGGAGATAGATTGCAGTTGTTATAAAAGAACAAGAAATTGATGCTAAAAATAAAGTGAACATAGAAAATTAGGACCACCAAAATCTTGCCCAACTTGAGCTCTATTCATTCAGTGCTCGCCCCGGTCCCAAAAAAGTAATTCTAAAGCTTGGAAACCCACAAAGGGGGACCCTCAAAGAAAATTATAAATGAAAGTAGGGATTGGAAATATGGATAATGAAGGGGTTTGGAAAAATGTGGCATTCAAATATTGGGTAACTCAAGAGCAATCACACCCTCAACAAAATCTCTCATAGAGATAGACACCATAATCCATGAAGGAATCCTTAAAGAAAAACATATTCACACTTACTCTTGATGGGTTTTTACTTTCCCATGTCACTCTCGGGACCTATCCCTCTACCTAGGTTATTTATTTCATGTCTAGGTAGCACACCTAATAAGGATGGATAAATGCCCTTCTATACTTAAACTTGGTAACACTCACAAGGTCTTAGGCTTGGGTGATGTTTGAAGGGGATACTAGGATGAATTTTTTACATGGCTTGTATCTTAGGCATCAACTTACTTTGCATGATTTAAGGACTAACATGTCTTATAAACATTAGTTTAATTTTTCTTATATTCTACTTTGTTTTGAATGGCCCTTACATGGTTGTTTGAGGGACATATTGGGTTGTGTCATGGATGTTTTTCCTTATTGTAAGAGTTTGACGCATGTGATGGAGATCAGTGAGTCATCTAGTGACTCAACACCTTTATATAGCATCTCTCACACCCTTTGAACCTTGGACAATGGACAAATGGGATTGGTTTTGAGAAGGATGGTCATTATTCCACATACATGGGTTGAAATCCCATAGGATGGGCAAAGCACCTTGTGTATATTTTATCCTTGTACAATTATTTACTGCAAACATATTTTCAGTAAAATAATAGAAAAGATACAATGGAAAAGTCAAACATTACACAAAGATTTTTCCCTTGGAAACCTAAACCGGGAAAACCAACATATTATATATTCATTCATAGTGATACATTGTTTACAATATAAAATACATATAAGAGCCAAAGGCATCCAAAAACCTAACCCAATGACTTGGATTAGTCAACAACCCTAATTGCTTAACCAGAAATAGAAAACCATCGGCAAAAAACATGTGCCAAAAAATCGCCCAACAATGGACACGAAAATTGAGGCAACTTGAAAAACATGTTGAAATAATGTAACTGCAAAGTGTATTCTTATTATTATTTGATATATTATTCATTGGATCAATCCCCATTGTGGATTGATCATGTCGGCTATTGTAAAAGGACCAAATCCCCTTTTGCGGATTGGTCATAATGTAATTGTAAAAGGAAAAAGAAGAAGTCGGCCCCAGAATATATCAAGAGGCCCCAAAATATAATAAAGGTGGTTATAACCACCCAGTTGGAGAAGCCGGCCCTGCCAGTGAAGAGACACTTCACACATTCCAGTCTTGTATAAATAAAGAGGCTAGTGCCTCACTTAGACACACAACTCACTTGCTCATTGAGAGACAAGTTTCGGATATGCAGTTAGAGAAGAAGGAGAGAGAGTGACGCATATTTGGGAGAGGATCTTTTGTATTAGTTTGAGTTATATCTTGGCATTGTATTGGCTATCTATAATAAGGAAGTTTTGCTGGGTTTTCTTCCCCTAGAGGGTTTCCCAAGATAAATGTTTTGTCTCTTGTGATTGTGTATTTCTCAGTGATATTGTATTATGCTATTGTTATCTATTGAAATGCAAAGAACTATAATAATGGATTAAACATTAACATGGTATCAAAGCCAAGATGAAGGAAGCATCTTTCACAAGAGTGAAAAATGTCATTGTTGTCGTACATGCAAATTAGGGCTTTTTTATGATGAAGCTTTTCAGCCCTAAAACCACCTAGAAAAGTGCACCCTCTCCCGAGGATTACTTTGGCACTCTCAGTGCACCTTTTCAGTGGCTGAATCTCCCAAAAAGTGAAACCCTAGTTTCACAAAGTATGAGAAGTACCAGAAAACCAGTGTACCAGAAGTACCAGAGTACCAGAGGTACCAGAAAACCAGAAGCGCCAGTCTAGAAATATGTAGATCAAGTTTGGAGGAGCAAAAGTTGGATTTTCTCAGATCCAAACACACCTGGCTACTCGCCTCAGCCAATTTCACCTCCTGGTAAGTTCAAATTTTGATTTTGAGCACTTTCATTTTTTGGTCATTTTCCTAGCTCCAAGTAAAAGATGTCTGGAAGCGTTAAACTTGTTGACAAGATAGAAGGAGTGGAAAACTTATGTTCCTGGAAGTATAGGATTGGCCTCATTATTGAAGAGAATGACTTAGCAAAATTCGTCAAAGAAGAAGTGTCAGAACCCGTCGATGTTGCAGAAAAGGAAAAGCATCAAAAGGACACAATTAGGGCCAAAAGAATCATTGCAGATTCAATTAAAGACCACCTGATTCCTTATGTGTCATCTAAGAAGACTCCTAATGAAATGTTTGATGCCTTGACTAGACTGTATGAAGGAAAGAACATAAACCGGAAGATGAATCTAAGAACTCAACTCAAGAATACAAGGATGCAGAAAGGAGAAACTATTCAAGAATATTTCTCCAGAATCTAAGAATTCAAAGAACACTTAGAAGCGATTGGAGATACCATAGATAAATACGAACTCATAATGACGGCCCTAAATGGTCTCACAAGACCTTGGGATGCATTCATCCAAACGATATGTGCCAGAACGGAGAAACTAAAGTTTGATAGTCTATGGGAACAATGCATCCAAGAAGAAACAAGAGTAGCAAATCGTGAAGAATTACTAGAAAGAGATGATGATCAAGCCCTAGCTACTCACACCAAAGGAGGAAGGAAGAAACCCTACTTCCAAAAGGAGACTCATAAAGAGCCTCAACAGTAAAACAAATTCAATCATAAAGAATCTCATCTAAGGAGATTTCAGAAGAAAGGAAAATGAAAGGAAAAAGAATACTCATGTGTACAATGTTATCATTGTACCAAGATGGGACATATTGCGAAGTTTTGTCCAGCAAGATGAGAAGAATACAAAATAAAACATAAGAGGCACCATGCCCATGTAGTCGAAGATGAAGAGCCACCCGCAAAGATGATAAGAGAGTAGATCAAAGACCATGTCTTAATCTCGTCCCTCTCAGGATCTATAACACCTGGAGAGGACACTTGGCTCATTGAGTGTGGTGTATCCAAGCACATGATGGGACAAAGACACATTCTCTCTTGTATCTCAGAAAAGAAGTTTTCTCAGAAAGTGACACTTGGAGATGATTACCAATATTCCATCAAGGGAGGGAATCAAACCACAAATTGAATTCAAGGAATTCATTGAAGATGAAGGACGTACTATATGTACCAAGTTTGACTAAGAACCTACTCTCCATTTCAGATTTAGAAAATAAAGGATTCAGATTTTCCTTTATAGATGGAGAAGTTCTTATGTGGGCTAAAGGAGAAACCTTAAATGAAGAAATCATCATCGGAAGTGAAGAAAATGGCTTGTATAAACTAAAGGGTCACTCAGAGGCTGCCATGACCCACGCCATTGAAAACTCATGTGAACTTTGGCATAGAAGATTATCTCACATCAACTACAAGGCGCTACCATACATATGCAAAGTGGTCACAGGTTTACTACAACTCAAGATTTATCATGAAGGCGTATCCAATGGATGTGCACAAGGGAAGAACATCAAGAACCCTTTTCCGAAGAGAGACAACAAAGTAGAAGGAGTCCTAGAGGTCATTCATTCAAATGTATGTGGCCCAATGTCATCGTCCTCCATTAGTGGGTGTGTATATTATGTCTCATTTATTGATTATTATTCTCGTAAGACCTGGATATATTTTTTGAAATCTAAAGATGAAGTGTTCAGGAAGTTTAAGGAATTCAAAGCCTTGATAGAGAATCTTTCTGAAAGAAAGATCAAGATACTCAGTTCAGATAATGGAGGAGAATATACCTCAAAAGAGTTTGTGAACTTCTGCAAAGATGTTGGGATCAAGAGGGAACTCACTACTCCCTATAATCCCCAACAAAACAATGTAATTGAACGAAAGAACATAACAATAATGGAAGCTGTGAAGACTATGATCCATGATCAAGATCTTCCTATGTGCTTATGGTCAGAAGAAGCAATGGTAGTTGTATATGTGCAGAACATATTTTCCCATAGTGCACTTGGGCTCAAGACCCTCGAAGAGATGTTCACCAGAAAGAAGCCAGAGGTAAGCCAGCTCAAAACATTTGGCTGCCCAGTATTTATTCATATATCGAAAGAGAAGAGAAACAAGCTGGAACCTTTAGGAAAGAAGGGAATATTTGTGGGATACTGCGAGGTCTCCAAAGCCTTCAAAATATATATACCAGGTCACCATCACATTGAGATCAACAGGGATGTGACCTTTGTTGAAGATGCAACGCTCAAGAAATCAAGAAGATGCCATCTTGAAGAAGTATATGAAGAGGAACCTGTAATCCCCAGAACTGCAGTGAGGGAGGTTCCCAGAGCTGTAGAACTAGTGAGGTAAGTCGTAACTTCCCCTTATGAGGAAATTCTAGAAGACCACGATATATCAGAAGTTCAAGAACCTCCTCAGATGAAAATCCTCCATAAAAGGAAGCCAGCTTGGGCTAGAGAGCTTATTCAAGATGGAGAGAAGTATGGTGTTCTTGAAGGAACTACGAGATAGGTGAAAAGACCAAATCCATTCTCCATTTATACGGATTTGATATGTGATCTTCTAGAGGAAGAGCCTACCTGCTTTGAAGAAGCCATTCAGAGGAAAGAATGGGCAGATGCTATGATAGAGGAATACCAATCCATAATAAAGAACGAAGTATGGGAAATAGTTCCCAGACCGAAGAGTAAAGATGTGGTATCCTCCAAATGGCTCTTCAAAATAAAACATGTTGTTGATGGAAGTATTGAGAAGTATAAAGCAATATTTGTCGCTCGTGGATTTTCTCAAAAGGAAGGCATTGAATATAAAGAGACATTCACTCCTATAGCCAGATACACTTCGATCAGAACCATCATAGCTCTTGTAGCTAAGATGAAGTGGAAGCTGGACCAGATGGACGTAAATACAACTTTCCTAAATGGTGTCAATGAAGAGGAAATGTATATAGAGAAACCTCAAGGATTTGAAGTTGAAGACAAGAAATCTCATGTCTGCAGATTGAACAAAACCTTATACGGATTGAAGCAAGTTCCTAGAGCTTGGTATGGCCATATCAATAGTTTCTTGACAAGCTTAGGATTTACCAAGAGTAAAGTAGATTCTAACCTATACTTCAAGGTTATGAATGATGAGCCAGTAATATTATTGCTATATGTGGATGAATTATTCTTAACCGAAGAAGAAAATCTCATCACTGAATATAAGAAGAGACTTTCTTCAGAATTTGAAATGAAATACCTTGGCCTAATGCACTATTTCTTAGGTCTTGATGTATGGCAGAGTCCAGAGAGAATCTTCCTTAACCAAGGGAAGTATACAGTCGAAATATTGAAGAGATTCGACATGTTAGAGTGAAATCCCATGAATACACCCATGGAAGTGAAGTTGAAGTTGTTGGTCGACACCTCGTCAGAACCGATTTATGCCACGATGTACAGATAGATTATTGGATCACTGATGTACCTGATGAACACCAGACCAAACATTTGTTTTTTCATGAACACCTTGAGTCAGTTTCTGGCAGAACCCAGACATGTTCACCTAGTGGCTACAAAACATGTGATGAGGTAACTTAAGGGTACAATAGATTGTGGTCTTAGCTATGATGGAGATCATGATTTCACATTGAGTGGATATACTGATGCAGATTGGGCAAGAAGTGTTTCTGAAAAGAAAATCACTTCAGGATGTTGTTTCAGTTTGGAATTAGCCATGATCTCATGGTAGAGTAGGAAGCAATCTATCATTGCTCTCAGCACAGCGGAAGCAGAATACATTGTTGCATGTTCTGCTAGCTGCGAAGCTATATTGCTTCAAAATTTGTTGACCGATCTATTTGACCTAGATATGGAAGCAACCATGATCCTATGTGACAACCAGAGCTTCATAAAGATGACAGAGAATCATGTATTCCATGACAAGTCAAAGCACATAGAGATCTTATATCATTATATCCGTGACATGGTGCAGAGAGGAGCCTTAAAGCTCCAATACATTAGCACGGATGAACAGGTTGTTGATGTGTTGACCAAGCCTCTATCTTGTGTAAATTTTGAGCACTTTCAAGATAAGCTTGGTATAGTCCGAAAGGACCTTCCTTGAAAGGGGGATTAGTTGCGGTGATGAGACATCTCTTGCTTCTAACTTGATGGTTGTGACGTAAAGCAAGATGATGTGATGTGACTAGTACTATGCTTCCAGCTGGATAGCTGTGACGTAAAGCCAGTCTAGTATCCTGCTTCCAACCTTATGGTTGTGACATAAAGAAGGATGAGTACCTTGCTTCCGACTTGATGGTTGTGAAGTAAAGCAAGATGGTGTGATGAGACTAGCACTGAGTTTCCAGCTGGATAGTTGTGACGTAAATCTAGTCTAGTATCTTGCTTTCGACCTGATGGTTGTGACATAAAGAAGGACGAGTATCTTGCTTCCAGATTTATTGTTGTGAAATAAAGCAAGAAGATGAGATGAGACTAGTACTATGCTTTCGTCTTGACAACTGTGACATAAATCTAGTAGACTAGTATCTTGCTTCCAACCTGATGGTTGTTATGTGAAGCAAGACGATGTGATGAGACTAGTACTGTGCTTCCATATTGAGAAGTTGTGACATAAAGCCAGTCTAGTATCTTGCTTCCATCTTGATTGTTGTGATGTAAAGCAAGATGAGTACTGAGCTTCCATCTTAACAACTGTAACGTAAAGACAATCATGTCTTATGATGAGCCAGCCTCGTGCTGTGATGATGATGATGTATCAATTTTATACTAATACATATTGATGTAGATGATGATTTCATTCCTTTGAGAATGACGATGTTGCCGATGAAGAAAAATTCCGATGATTTATAGATATGCCAGTTAGTGTTCCAATATGATATTGATGATGTTGTCCTCTCACCTACTTGATGTTATTGATGATGTTGTCCTCTCTCTCTCTCTCGCCTGATGTTGTTGAAGAATACCCTTCTTGTTAAGGGGGAGTGTTGAAATAATGTAACTGCAAAGTGTATTCTTATTATTATTTGATATATTATTCATTGGATTAATCCCCATTGTGGATTGATCATGTCAACTATTGTAAAAGGACCAAATCCCCTTTTGTGGATTGGTCATAATGTAATTGTAAAAGGAAAAAGAAGAAGTCAGCCCCAAAATATATCAACAGGCCGCGAAATATAATAAAGGTGGTTATAACCACCCAGTTGGAGAAGTCAGCCTTGCCAGTGAAGAGACACTTCACACGTGCCAGTCTTGTATAAATAAAGAGGCTAGCGCCTCACTTAGACACACAACTCACTTGCTCATTGAGAGACAAGTTTCGGATCTATAGTTAGAGAAGAAGGAGAGAGAGTGGCGCATCTTTGGGAGAGGATCTTCTGTATTAGTTTGAGTTATCTCTTGGCATTGTATTGGCTATCTATAATAAGGAATTTTTGTTGGGTTTTCTTCCCCTAGAGGGTTTCCCAGTATAAATGTTGTGTCTCTTGTGATTGTGTATTTCTTAGTGATCTTTTATTATGCTATTGTTATCTATTGAAATGAAAATAACTATAATAATGGCTTAAACATTAACAAAACGAGGAAAAAAATGTGACATGTTTCTCGAGGAAAAAAAATTCTCGGGGGTGCTTCCCCCGAACCCCCAAAGGGGGGGCCTGGAGGTGACCCTGCATGTAAATAATATAAAACATACTCAACATTTTCCCACTTGTTGTTTTCTTTGCATACAGGGGGTTATAGGGTTACATAATCAACAATCCATGGCAGCAATGCCCATAGATCCTCTACACCAAGAGAACTTCTCAGTGCTCACATATTTGTTAATGAATTTGCAAGATTCTTCAAAGTGTCCACCTTCATGAGAAGAACTTTCTTTTCTTCAACCATGTCTCTCACAAAGTGATATTGAATATCAATATGCTTTGTCTTTGAATGATAATTCGGGTTCTTCGCGGAAAAATTGCACTCTGACTATCACAATCTATCCTTATGGCTTGTTGTACCAACCCAATACCTGAACACAATATTTGTAACCATATTTCTTCCTTACTTTCATGAGTGGTTTCCATGTATTCAGCTTTTGTAGTTGAAAGTGCCACTACAGCCTGTCTTTTTCTCATCCAACCGATTGTTCTTCCAAACAGGTTAAACACATACCCGCTTGTAGATCTCCTATGATACAGATCTCCATCCCAGTATGCATTCACAAAGACATGTATGTCCAACACTCTGTCCAATACTGGTCTTACTTGGTAGTACAGTCCAAAGATAGCAGTGCCAGACAAATACATGAAAACCCTTTTTATTGTTGTCCAATGTTGCTTCTCTGGTTTTGACATATACCTGCTCAAAACTCCCACTGCATGTGCAATGTTTGGTTTACATTCCTACATACTAAACCTCTGCAATATTTTCTCGATATATTTTCTCTTATTTAACCAAAGTTTCCTCTTTTTCTGATCTCTTTTAATTTCCATGCCCAAAAAGAAATTTGCAGCACTGATATCCTTCATGTCAAATTTAGAGGACAATTGAGTTTTCACATCCTAGATAATCTCCTTATTGTTTCCTATCAGCAACATGTCATCCATATACAAGAAAAAATAAATCAAATGATCACCAATTAATTTAAAATACACGCAGTGATCCTCTTTGCTTCTTCTGAAGCCAAGTCCCAACACATAAGTATCAAATTTTTTATACCACATCATTGATGATTGTTTTAAACCATACAGGGAATTTGTTTTAGCTTACATACCAGCTCCTTATTTCCCTTCACAAAAAATCCTTTTGGCTACTTCATATAGATTTCTTCTTCCAGATCCCCATGTAGGAATTTTGTCTTCACATCCATCTATTCTACTTCAAAATCAAATGTAGCAACAACAGATAACAGAAACATTATAGAAGTTAACTTGGCAATAGGAGAAAAAATCTCACCAAAATCAATTCCCTCAACCTGGGAATAACCCTTTTCTACTAACCGAGGTTTGTATTTCTCCACTTTTCCTTCTGCATGCATCTTATTTTTAAATACCCATTTGTTTCCAATGGGATTTCTTCCAATCGACAACTCCACTAGATCCCAAGCCTCATTGTTATCCAAGGTTTCCATTTCTTCATCCATGGCCTTTTTCTAGAGATTTCCATCCTTTGAATCCACTTCCTCCCTGAAATTTCTAGGATCATCATCAGTAATAGACAAAGAAAAAGTTAAACGAAAATCAGATGGAGCATACCTTTCTGGTAGCGTTCTTTATCGAACTGATCTCCTCAACACTGGACTATGAGGATCTTCTTCTTCTAATTCATGTTCTTTTGTAGAGTTTGATTCATCATCCTTTAAATAAAACTCTATTTTATCTGGTTCTTCCTTACTTGGTAGGACTTCCTGTTTAACAACTTTAACAACATACTTCATTTCTCTAAATACAACATATTGACTATACACAACTTTCTTAGTTTATGGGTTCCAAAGATTATAACCTTTGAGACCATCTATATACCCAATAAAGATACGCTTTTCAGCCTTCTTATCTAGATTACTCATGTTTTTCTTTGGAACATGAACATAGGCCTCACAGCCAAATACCTTGAGATGCATGGGAGAAGGTTTATTACCAATCCATACCTCTTGTGGAGTCTTGTCATCCAGTGTTTATGAGGGTGATTTGTTGACCACGTAACATACTATACCCACTTCCTCTGCCCAAAATTATTTCCCTGACCCGACACCACTGAGCATGCACCTTGATTTTTCCATCGGCGTCTTGTTCATCCTTTCTGCAACTCCATTCTACTAAGGTTTATATGGAGTACTCGTTTTCCTTGCTATACCACACTTCTTATAGAATTCTTCAAATCCATTCCCGCAAAACTCTCCACTATTATTTTTCCTCATCACCTTGATTATTTTCTTTGTTTGATTCTCAACAAGAGCCTTAAACTCTTTAAACCTATCAAAGACTTCATATTTCTTCATGAGGAAATATATCCAATTATTCCTTGAGAAGTCATCTATAAATGAGACATAGTACACGGATTTTCCCAATGATGGAAACGACATAGGTCAAAACACATCACTGTGAACTAGTTGTAAAATTTCTTCTGCCCTCGTTGCACCAGAGGGGAATCTTACTTGATTTTTCTTCCCATATACACAATGTTCACAGAAATCAAAATCCAGAGAGAAGTTAGACATACCTTTAACCATACCATTACCGTGTAGTAGTCGAAGACCCTTCTCTCTGATATTCCCCAATCTTTGATGCCACATCATAACCTTTTCTCCAAAGACTGTAGGAGTTATTTCTTCTTCAAATCCAATATCAGGAACAATGGAATTATTACACCTATCACTAATAGTGCTTCCTTGTAGCTTATATAGAGTTCCAAACCAAACTCCCTTCAGCAACACAATTTCTCTTCGAACCATCCTGCAGGTTTCCTTTTCAAATATTGTTTTTACCCTTGCACCATCCATTTTTCTTACAGAAATAAAATTTCTGGCCAAACCTGGGATGTCCAGAACACCAGGTAGTGTTCTAATCCTTCTGTATATGAGCCTCAACTTGAATTTTCCTCATCTTATGATTCTGGTTGTCGAGTTATCACCTAGGAAAATATTACCGCCATCATACATTTCATATTCACAGAACCACTCCTTATGGGGAGTCATATGAAAGGATGTACCTAATTCAACCAACCATGCCTCATGATTTGCATGTGTTCTTGAAGAATCCAAGTACACATCCCCTCCTTCTTCCTTGAAGGTATTTTCTTTTGTATAAGGAGCTTCTTCAGATCCCTTCTTTTTCTCAACTTTGGATATACACTACCTTTTTAAGTGCCCTTCTTTTCCACATCTCTAGAATACCTTTACAAACTTTCCAGGAGATTTAGATCTACCCTTATATTTATATCTCCTAGTTCAGGACTTAGATAAATTTCTTTCCCGGGAACGTCCTCTTGCAAATAATTCATTTGTGCTCTGTTCTTCCATGTTCTTCCTTTTCATCTCCTTTGACAAAAAGGACGATATCACTTCATCAAACTTCAAGGAAGTTGTATTACTACCTATGGCCACAACCAAACTATCCCATAAGTCTGGTAAAGAGCACAACAAACCGATACACTCATCTTCATTTGAAATTTTAATCTCAACGTATACTAATTGACTTACCACAGTATTGAAGGGGTTCAAATGTTATGCCATTGAGTCTCCATCTATCGTCCTTGGGTTATACAGCTTCTTTCTCATGAATAGTTTATTTACTAAGGACTTATACTGATACAACTTCCCCAACTTGTCTCATAAATCCTTGGTTGTAGCTTCCTCTCACACATTCATTAATACTGAATCTAAAAGACACAATCAGATTGTGCTCTTCACCTTCAAATCCATCTTTTTTCCAATCATGTTGAAGTTCATGTAGGTGCGGTACCTGGATCCACCAGGATCCACTGATCTTTGTCAACCAACAGATCCTCCATATTGAGCTTCCACAGCTCAAAACTTTTCCCATTAAACTTCTCAATCTCCATTTTCGAACTGCTCACCATTTCTCTTCACCTGAAGAATCAATATCGTAGATCTCCCAGTGTAACAAGGCTTATCACAGTCTCGAGCCAAACCCTTGACCACGAAGGCATCCCCCCGAAGACAATAATTTCTCTGATACCAAATGTAGATTTTAACCTTGTACAATTATTTACTGCAAACAAATTTTCAGTAAAATAATAGAAAAGATACAATGGAAAATACAAACATTACACAGATATTTTTCCCCTGGAAACCCAAACAGGGAAAACCATCATATTATATATCCATTCATAGTTATACATTGTTTACAATACAATATACATATAGGAACCAGCGGCATCCAAAACCTTAACCCAATTACCTGGATTAGTCAACAACCCTAATTCAATAACCGGAAATAGAAAACCATTGGCAAAAACCATGTGTCGAAAAACCACCCAACAATGGACACAAAAATTGAGGTGACACAAAAAACAAGGCAAAAAATGTGACATATTTCTCAAGGAAAAAATTCTCGGGGGGGGCGTTGGTGCCCCCCCCCTCAAACCCCCTCACGTGCAAAGAATATAACACATACCCAACACCCTGGATCTATTTTTCACATATGATGCAGGATGTTTCCTTTAGAGGCACCTTTGCATCTCTTAGGGATGAGATTTCACTCCTCTTGCACTTGGACATGGCCTTTGGATACCTATGACATCACCATATATCATTTTATGTCATCATTTGGGCTAGGGTTTGATGGATGATGTGGTTTTGGATGATTTACATGGCTTGGGGTGAGGACATACCTCATTTCACACTCATTCACCCTTGGAGAATTCCACAAAGCCTTTGGACGCCCAATGTTTCACCCTAGGAGCATGATGTCACCTTCTCCTAGCATGACATCACACATTTGGAGCATGATGTCACCCTTTTAGGGTTTTATTTGATGTATTTTTTCATTTTTGCATGATATTAGAGGAAAATGAAGGGGTCATCCCCACTTGTGTTTTTTTGTTGACAATTATGCGGAAACATTATGTTGAGGATGCCTCATATGAAAAGGAAAACCTCATTTCATTTTTGGATCATCACAACTCCCACTTGAGAGACATCTGAAATTTTCACCCTATTGGGATATCTAGCTCTTCTACCTTATGCGTTTTGTTTGGAAGGTCAAGTTGTGGATGCTCTTGATGATTTTTGGATGGAATTTCTGCAATTAGGGTTTTATATCATGATATCTTGGTGAAGTAAGTGAAATTTATGAAATTGTATCTTCATGCTATTAATGTTTCATGGTAATTTTACATTTTCATGCTAGATGTCTTATTTGGTGAAACCCTGAGAGAGGAGAATAAATGATTACCCCTCTCATAAGGTTAATTTTGTCCAAAATTTGTGAAGAAATCCTTGCTAGGGTTAGACTCATAAAGACCTAAATTGAAGCTACAAGAAGGGAGAAAAGGTTTCTATGGCCCAAAAGTGCTTGCACTCTAGAAATCATTTTCCTTAAGATTCAACCTCTAAGGCCCTAATGTGCTAGCACCTTAGAGATTGAGTCATACCTCTTGGTTGCAACTAGATCAAGCTCCAAGTTTAGTTGCATTTTATGTTGTAAAGACTCCATATTCCTAAGGAATTGATCACATAGATCTTTGTGTTGATTATTTGGGTTGGTTTTCATTGATGTCAACCCTTGAAGAAAGTCTGGTAGCATAAAGGTTTGGGTAATGGACCCAAGTTTGTTTGATGGATAATGGTATGAGTTTTGATATGTTTGCAGGAAAGACTATTATAGATGGACAGTACATGCCATACCATTTTTAGTGGCATGTGGAACTTCACATAACTCCTCACGGTTAGAGAGTTATGGCCATGTGAAGTTGGAGAACCCTCATGAGTCAAATAGAATCCCCAAAATGTCAAAGTAGTCAAAGTGGTTGAAAAGAAGAAATTATTTAAATAATAAAGTGAAGTGATGAGTGTACTATAATTCAAAGTGAATACAAAAGAAATTATTTAAATAATAAATTTAATGGAGAAATTACTAAGTGTACAAGTGGTTAGAAGTGGGTTAGCCCTGAAATAAGGAAAGTGGGTTAATATGGTTAGAAGGTAACCCCTTGAGGAAGCTACATGAAAGTATAAATAAGAGGCAAGGGTCTCCCATTTTTAATCACACTTGAGAATATTGAATATCTACAAGTAACTGAGGTAACCAAAGGACATCTAATCCAAATTTCAGAGGGAAGGTGAAGTAAAGAAGGCTAAAATTCAAGGGAGGATAAATTATTTTGATGATGCTTTCTAAGGTATGTTATTTACAGGTCTTCTCAACATTTTCGCAATAAAAAAATTTCTAGAATGATTCAGATCGTGAAATTGGGAGGCCGTTGAGGAAAACTATCCCAGTAGTTGTGATAAAAATTTCATCTTGTGGGTCATTGTATGTTTGGAGTTACACTCTGTGGAAAATAGGGTTTGTGTCTAGTCCTGAAACTAGTCTAAAACAGGTCTTTCAAGTAAAAACGTCATAACTTCTTTGTAACGGATCCAAATTTAGTAAGACAAAATGTATTGTTTAGAGTATAGTCTATAGTATTCTTTGTACCATTTTCAGATCCACAAAACAATTATTCTGTGCGGGGCATGCTCTACAAGTTCGCTCTCTAGAATAATACAGAATTCAACAAGGTATGTCATTTTTGCTATAACTCCTTTTCTGAGAGGTTCCAAGTAGCGAAACCTGGAGGAATCACATAAAAGACACTGAAGAACATTGTGTACTATTTTTCATATATTTATTCATTATAGTTACATAGTTATGATTATTTCAAGTTAGGGTTGTTGACTAATCCAAAATTAGTCATGTGAGACTAAAGTAAATTTTGATGAAAATGTTAGTCTCTTGTTGTTAAAGTTAAGAAAGGTTTGCAGGTATGTGATCATATACACCAGGTCTATTACAGAGTTACAAATAATATTTGGATGATGAAATTGATGAGGGATTTTGGTTAAGGTACATGTTGGGTACATGGTTGAGACAAGTAGTCGATGAGTTGGCACATACATGAGGTGTATAGTTGATGATGTTGGTACATCTTGATGAGTCATAGTTTATGTGTATTTGATGCATGATTGGTACATATTTGGTGCATGGTTGATGCACTTGTTAATGGTACAGGTTGGTGCATGGTTAATGCAATTGTTTATGGTACAGGTTGATTACAGGTTGTTTGGATAGGTTATTGTGACAGGTTGTTTGTACAGGTTTGGTGCATGGTTGATGCATTTGTTTATGGTACAGGTTGAGGAACAGGTTGATGTATGGTACATGTTGGCGTAGGTTATTGGTATAGGTTTTTATAGTTTGATTACAGGTTGATTGGTACATTTTTACAGCAATATATCTCATAATGATAGTGTGACAGTGGTTCCATCATTCTACTTCTACATCAGGGCGGCTAGACGAGGTAAGGACAGGTGGTTGTAGCCACCTTATGGTTGTATCCGGATAACATAGGGGGTTGTAGGCTCCTTATGGTTATATCCAGATAATTGGGGAGTTGGAGCTTCCCTCGAGTTGTAGCCTCATTCTGGTTGTATCCAGAGAATTGGGGAGTTGGAGCTTCCTTCAAGTTGTAGCCTGAGAAACTAGGGGGTTGGAACCTCCTTCTAGTTGTAGCTGGAAAACAAAGGAAGTTGGTGCTTCCAAAGACTGTAATTCTTAAAGACATATAAGAAAAAGCATTATGTGGTTTTCTCCCGCTGTGGGTTTCCATGTAAAAACACTAGTGTATTGTGTATGTGTATGATTGCTCATTTGTTCATTGTTTGTTTACTCTGCAACTATTGGATGTTAATGCTACATTGATATAACACTTTCATTTTGTGGTTAAAAATGATTATTTCTCTATTAATTATTCACCCCCCCTCTCATTAATCCAACACTCGTGTGGTGAATTGATCAACAAACACTCTCTTTCGACTCTATCAAGATCTCTACTAACTATACTAACACTAATATTGACTAACTTGCTAGTAAAATTCTTGTTGTTGCAAAAGTTTGCTACAACCACTTGATAACTCTATAAGTTGGTGCATACACTCATGTATTGGTGGTATAACTCATTTAGAAATAGCATCTAACAATTGGATGTTGTTCTAATGGATTTGCGCTAAGTTTACCTTGTCAATTGTTGCATTTTTTTATCAATAATTGTTTCTTTTGTTATAATCTATTTAATATTTTTGTATTATTGTTCATTGCTACAAATTCATAACAACCATAGAAATTTTTCATGTCTAGTGTCTTTAAGAGGAATTTATTGCTTGTTTGAACTTGGAAATAATCATATGTGTGCTACAAAGTGTTCTTGTTCCGGGAAGGTACTCAAACAACTTTATACCTCTTATCTTTCATAGATATCTTTGGTTTTCACGAGTTAACAAGTTATGAAGATTGGCAATGTTACACATATTTTGAAATTGAAACCTAATTTGTGCATAGACATGTCATTTTAAGAGAAAATGTTTTTCATCGTCCACTTCCTTAGTACCAAAAAGATTACATATTCTTTATTTCCATGGTGTTTTGGGTTTTGTCTAGAATCCAGTTTCACTATGAAGGATGTGAGAATTCATTTTTATTTTAGCGATCTTAATATTGTTCTTTAAGATAGATATAGTAGAAATATGCTTTCGATTTTCTAAGTTGCACTTAATGATCCATTTATACTATTTATTTTTGAATTATTCTCCATTTCTTTGTTATACCATAATTCTCTTTAAATTTGGTTGTGATAGTGCTTTTAATGGGATCAATATTTTGTAAAGTTGACCCCCCCTCGAATTTTTAGTGGTTTAACCAAAAATCAACATCTTTATGCCACTCTCTTTAAGTCTCAAGTGCCTTTTGTTGAAATTCAAAGCAATATATGTTGATGGTAAGAGAATGTAAATCTAAATTACAGATTCAAAGTTTTTTGGATTTTAAATTTGTTTGTTTTTCTTTCTTTTTAAACAAAAAAAAATGTCATCTTTGTTAATAAAACTCTTTAAATATGTAATACTAATTTAAATTTAAATTTAATTTTTTTTATTTAAAAATATTAATATATTTTAATAAAAGATCTATATCTATTTATTTATAATTTTATTGTAGAACCAATAATATAAATTATTAGTTAGTTCCATGTAGGGATTATAGTAATCACTTCATAGTCACACTGAGTTGACCTTATTAGTGTCGTGGCAAATTTTTATAAAGTTGGTTAAAGTTTTAGGATTTTTAGTTATTAAAATATTTTTTTTTAAGAAATATATAATTAGAATTTTGATATTATGAAATTTTGAATTTTTGATTGGTTGAGAAGGTTGATGGGACTAATAAGCCTTGCTTGGAGGTGACTATTTAAAAAAAATTAATAAGAAAACCCAAAAAATGTCATCTATAGGTTTGCATCTGCGTACTAGGAAGTTGAATTAACTATGTTTTAGGAAGGTACATTATCATTGGTGACATTAACCATGTAAATATTGTTGTTATTATGTTTGCAGTTGTGAGAGTTAAAGTTCTATCTATAGAATTCCCCATGTTTCATCCGAGGTTACCAACTCACTAGATATTGAAATATGAAAGGCCTGCAAGCCAAAATAAATGACTGAGCCATATTTGTAGGTTTGCATTGATACATATTATACATGTCGTCGACGCACTGGGAGGATGAATTAATTGTGTTTCACGCACCTAAATTGTCATTGATGGGCATTAACCATGTAAATATTGTTGGTAACGTGGTATTATGTTTGCATGCGAATATATTCCCAACATTTCATCCCTATCATCTTGCTAAATATTGAAATATGAAAGGGTTGCAAGCCAAAATAAGTGACTAAGAGTCATCCCGCTAGTTAATGTTTATTTAGGGAATTTAATTAATATGTATTTAATAAGTCATAAATCGGTGCCAAGTTACATTTTATAATGAGTTAATTCAGTAAGAGCTCGAGTTTCCTCAAGGATGTTGATGTTGTGAAGCAGTTGTTGAAAGAATTGTTGAACTTATTGGTGTTGTAAAAGTAAAGGTTGTTGGTTTGATTGATGAGGAAAGGATCTCATAATTGATATTCGATAACATAAGTTGTATAAAGTACGGGATTCAAACTAGAATTAGCTTTGGATTCAAATTATAGGTGGGATTTTGTTTAAAGTTGGTGTTCTCTGTTATAGATTGTGTTTTTAGAATTATGTTTGATTTGGTTTTGGATATATCAATGAGTCTTATATGCATTCAATGCCTTCAATTTCTTTGCATATAAATTCAAATTGGCTTGTTGCACAAATATAAGATAATCGATTTTTGATCTACAATACGAGGGAGAGGTTCTAACTCAATTAGAAGAAGAAGAGGTTTGCAAGGAATATTGCAGTAGGTAATTCTTTCCAAGTTAACTTTTCAACGGATGGGAGATTTGTTATGTCTGGAGATGTCGAGGCTAGGTGTTGATTTTGGGATTGGAAAACTTGTAAAGTATTCAAAACTTTAAAATTCCATGACAAAATTTGCATAGGTTGTGAGTGTCATCCTCTGGAATGGAGAAAGGTTTCTACATGTGGTTGGGATGGAATGGTTAAGTATTGGTATGTAACCCTTTTTTAACCCATGGAAAGTATTAGTATACAGAATCAGACAGATGGATAGATTAGTCATGGACATCAATTTGATAGTCGCATTGACAATGGTTTTGAATTTTTAGTATATACAAATTTGGTTTCTGTGTTGGAATTAGCAATGATATACCCTTAGAATTAAGTTCACATTTGCAATTTTTCTCATAAAACTGGAAACTAGTTAATTACATGTTTATATGTGTTTTGCAGGGATTGAATTCAGTTCAATATATGCAATATCTCTAACTCGGCATGAGTATGTACATAGGTATTGCATCAAAATATTGGCACTTTCTTATGGATGCAAAGATCATAAGAATGATTGAATTAACTTGAGGAAAATGAAGTGACTTTGCTAAATGTAATGATATACATGCCTCATTTAATACCTAGTTGTCTAGCAAACTATACAATTAGTCCTACCTTCTAAAGGAAACATTTAATTGGTTGATGCCATTTTTCTTGTATTTGACCTCCAATAAATGTAACATTTAATTCTATTTCACCTCCATGGTTCCCAAGATGTGAATCGTTTATTGCAATATAAGTTTTTACATCTTGATTTGTTGTTTATTTGTTCAGACTGGAATCGTCTCTTGTACATTGTTTTCAAATTGATCAACTACTTTGATGATAAATGAAGATGTTTAACTTTATTCAATTGCTTCATCATAATATTACATTGTTTATTTTATTCGCAAGCCATATTGACTTAGGATTTATTTTTATCTCATTAGCTTCTCTTACAGGAAGTTGTTGATCTTTTCATAATGCTAATTTTTTGGTTCATTTGTTAGAGAAGGTGACATGATGTTTTTCCATTAAAATATGGGAAAATCCAAAGTAGACTTATTCATCAAATAGGATGGCAATGGGTAAAAGAAAAAGGAAGACTTTAAATTTCAAGAAATTAGATGGAAACTTGGAAAGATTTCTATATCTATTATGCTTGGTTTTCTATAAAATATGGAAAATTATGTTGTTTTCATTGGGGATTGAGTGGTAGGTGGAAAGAAGGTGGTATGGGTGGGTCATATACAGTGGAGGCATGGGTGGCACATTGGGTTTGATTAATTGATATCTTTCAAGTGGAGTTTTGAGGTATATAATTTTTTTATAATGGCCTTCGAGTCCCTTTGGGGAATGGAGATATTTTCCTTGAGAAACCTATGATCGTCCAGAAAGTGGAATATTTTTTAGTGGCCCATATCTATATAGATAGGAAATTGAAAGGATTAAACCATAGTGCATGTCAACAACAAAGTACGATCAAGTGAGTTTCTACTTGTTGTTTGCAAATATTCTTTTGCCTCTCTCTACCTCTCATAATTTGTCAACCATGTAGCTTCTCTTGAATTTAATTTTTCAAATTGTTGTAGGATCATAAAATTCATTGATATTAGTAAATTTCCTCTCTAACTTTGATTATTATTTGAGCATGACATAATTTTTATAAGAAAATAATGCACTCTTATCAATTTTTGGGCTTGCCCAGCTATGCAAGTTTTCAACAGATAATAGAGCATAGTGTTGTGAACTTATAATGGATTGGATCTATGGTTAGGGGGTGGTTGATATTTTAAATTATAGTCATAAACATATGGAATTACAAGAAATAATATACAAAAATCTCAAAAAGTGGATGTTTACAAGAAAATCGTGACATTCAATAATTGCAACTACATGTGCTTTATTGTAATTTAATACACTTTGTTTTCAATTGCATTATGACATCCAAGAATGGAAATTACCATTTTTTTCAATTACTTCTCTATTTTGTCTTGATGAAAGATGTTGGAAATGTAATCTATTAGGGTTACTCACTTGACGAAATATGAATAAACAAGTCATAGGAATAATCATCAGGAGTCCAAGAGACCTCTTGGAAGATGAATCCAAAGTTCACATCAATGTATTTATAGATGCATCATATCACCTACGACTGTTAATATCACATACGACTCTTCATATTTACAATAATGTTACAATAACACAATCCCAAGGATTATGTGTCCAACATTCCCCCCCTTAATTGAAAGGGGTGTTTGTGAATCCAAGAATCATTATGAACTTTTCAATTTTTTCTCTTCCCAGTGCTTTGGTGAAGATTTCCGCAATTTTCTCATTTGTGGAACAATGTCTCAAGTGAATAGTTTTGGCTTCTACATGATAATGAATCAGGTGATACTTTGTATTGATACGCTTAGTTCGGTCATTGAATCTGGGATTCTTGGCCAACTTGATTGCATAAGTATTGTCAACTAGAAGAAGAGTATTTCACTTGTTTCTCCTACAAATATTCAAGTATTTTCTTGAGCCACACAATCTCCTTTGTTACTTCTAAAGATGCCACATATTCTACCTCTATTGTGAAATCTGTTGGAATTGACTATTTATGTTATCTCCAGGAGATATATGTTGATCCAAGACTCGTGATATAGCCTGAAGTTGATACTCCATTTTCTTTATCCCCAACAAATTCTGAATCAGAATATCCAATCAAGTTGAATTCATCCATCTTAGAGTACTTGAATCCAAAGTTTTAAGTTTCCTTCAAGTATTTTAGAACTCTTTTTGCAGCAATCCAATGTCCTTCACAAGGATTTTTCATGAACCTTGAAATAATCCCAACAAAAAATGAAATGTATCATCTCGTGGTAGTAAGATATATAAGGCTTCCCACAAGTTGTATGTACTTAGTTGCATCCTCAAATTCATTCCCTTCTTTTGATGTGTGTTTCAAATTATGTTCCATTGGAGTAGAAACATGATTACTCTTATCCATGCCAAACTTGTTCAACATTTCTTCAATGTACTTATTGTTGGATTATTGAGAGGGGGGGTGAATCAGCAATAGAGCAATTTAATTTTTTTTAACCATATAATCCAAGTGTTATATCAATGTAGCATTATCATCCAATAACTGCAGAGTAAATAAGCAATGAAAAAATGAACAATCATACACATACACAGTACACAGTACACCAGTGTTTTACGTGGAAACCCAAAGCGGGAGAAAACCACTGAATTATTTTCATATATGTCTTGAAGAATTACCTTCATTGGAAGCACCAACTTCCTTTGTTTTCCAGCTGCAACTGGAAGGAGGCTCCAACACCCTAGCTTCTCAGGATACAACCTGAGGGAAGCTCCAACTCCCCAATTCTCTGGCTACAACCAAAAGGAGGCTACAACCCCCTATGCTCTCCAGGTACAACCGGAAGGTGGCTACAACCACCTTTCCTTGCCCTGTCCAACCGCCCTGACATATAATTAGAATGATGGAACCATGATCACACTATCACTTTGACATATATTGTTGTAAACCTATACCAAAAAACCTGCACCAAAAAACCTATACCAATAAACTTGAACCATGCATAAACCATGAATCAACCTATACCTTAACCTATAATCAACATGTACCAAAAACAAGTGCATCAACCATGCACCAACATGTACCAAACAACCTGCAATCAACTTGTACCATAAACAAGTTCATCCAACCATGTACAAAGTATGTACCAATAGCAACTACTCATCAACTATGACTCATCAATATGTACCAACATCATCAACTATACACCTCATGTATGTGCCAACTCATCAACTACTTGTCTCAACCATGTACCCAACATGTACCTCAACCAAAATCCCTCATCAATTTCATCATCCAAATATGATTTGTAACTCTGTAATAGACATGGTGTATATGATCACATACCTGCAAACCTTCCTTAACTTTAACAACAAGAGACTATCATTTTCATCAAACTTTTTTTTAGTCTCACATGACTAGTTTTGGATTAGTCGACAACCCTAACTTGAAATAATCATAACTATGTACCTGTAATGAATAAAGATATGAAAATAGTATACAATGTTCTTCAATGTGTTTAATGTAATTCCTCCAGGTGTCACTACTTGGAACCTCTCAGAAAAGGATTTATAGCAAAAATGGCATACCTTGTTGAATTATGGCTTATTCTAGAGAGCGAACTTGTAGAGCATGCCCCACATGGAATATTTGTTGTATGGATCTGAAAATTTTACACATAATACTACAGATTGTACTCTAACAAACACATTTGGTCTTACTTAATTTGTATATGTTTTCAATAAGTTATGATTTTTTTACCCGAAACACCTATTTTAGATTAGTTTCAGGACTAGCCACAAACCCTATTTTCCACGGAGTGTAACTCCAAACAAACAACAACCCACAAGTTAAAATTCGTACCACAACTACTTGGATATGTTTTCTCAATGGCCTATCAATTTCATGGTCTGAATCATTCTATAAAAAAAATTATTTCTAAAATGGTGAGATGACCTATAAATAACATACCTTAGAAAGCATCATCAAAAGAATTTATCCTCCCTTGAATTTCAGCCTTCTTTACTTCATCTTCTCTCTGAAATTCGTCTTAGATATCCTTTGGTTACCTCATTCACCTATAGATATTCAATATGTTCAAGTGTGATGTAAAATGAAAGAGTCTTGCCTCTTATTTATACTTTCATGTAGGTTCCTCAAGGGGTTACCTTTTAACCATCTTAACCCACTTTCCTTATTTTAGGGTTAACCAACTTCTAACCACTTGTCCAATTAGTAATTTATCCATTAACTTTATTATTTAAATAAATTGTTTTGTATCCACTTTGACTTATAGTACACTCATCACTTCACTTTACCTCAAGGGGTTACCTTCTAACCATCTTAAACCACTTTCCTTATTTTAGGGCTAACCCACTTCTAACCACTTGTCAACTTAGTAATTTATCCATTAAATTTATTTCTTTTGTATTCACTTTGAATTATATTACACTCATCACTTCACTTTATTATTTACCTTCTAAAAATCTCTTAAACCACTTTGACTACTTTGACCTTTTGGGGCTTCTAGATGACTCACGAGGGCTCTCCAACTTCACATGGCCATAACTCTCTAACCATGAGGAGTTTTGTGACGTTTCACATACCATTGGAAATTGAATGACATGTACTATCCATATAGAATAGTATTACCTGCAAATATATCAAAACTCATACCGTTATCCATCAAACAAACTTGGGTCCATTACCCAAACCTGGGTTCTCCAACTTTCTTCAAGGTTTGGCATCAATGACAACCAACCTTAATCAACAATCTCCCCCTTTGGCATTGATGGAAACACTCTGATGCAATATTGAAATCATTTCATGAAATATTGAATTTATATCGCTCATGCTCCCCCTGAAACCATGCCTCTATCCTCTGCATTTGATAAATCTCTCCCCCTTTGTCATCAATGACAAAGGTATTTTTCCATCCAGGGTTGCTCCCCCTAACTGAATTGTCCTCTTTATGGTGCTTCCTCATGTAAATCTAAGACATATAAGATAAGCATTCAAAAGCATTCATTTTGGAGTAGAAATAACTCTGAGTCTCTGGTGAAGATAATCAAAGGCTTCTTGTGGGAGTGGTTTTGTAAAGATGTCTGTCACTTGTTCTTTTGTGCCCACATATTCAACTCTGATGTTCTTTTCTGGAACCTGTTCTCGTAGAAATTGATACTTGATTGGAATGTGTTTCGTCTTGGAGTGCATCATTGGGTTCTTTGAGATATTGATGGCGCTTGTATTATCATAATAGATTGGAATGGGCTCATCATACTCAACCTATATATTTGTCAGAATTTGTTTCATCCAAATAACCTGTGTACAACATGTTGTTGTTGCAATATACTTTTCCTTGGTTGTAGATAAAGATACTAATGATTTTTTTTTGCTTAGCCATGATACTAAACACTCACCCAAGTAGAACATTGCTCCATTGGTGCTTCGTCGGTCATCAATACAACCTTCCTAATCTGCATCTGCATAGGTAATAAGTGATATATCCTTTCATTTTAGATACCATAATCCAAAATCTTATGTTCCTTTCAGATATCTGAAAATCCTCTTCACTACTAATACATGTGATTCCTTTGATGCTGCTTGAAATTGTGTCACCCATCCAACTCCTTGCATTACATCTAGTCTGGATGTTGTCACATATAGTAGGCTACCAATCATTGACATGTATTGCCTCTGATCTTTAGACTTTGAATCATAATCTTTGCTCAACTTACAACTGGTATGCATGGGAGTGATAACTGGTTTACAATCTTTCATTCCAAACCTCTTTAGCATTTATCTGATATACTTGGTTTGAGAAATAAAAATTCCTTGGTTGCTTTAATGTATCTGAAGTCCCAGAAATAAGGATAGTTCTCCAAGTAATGACATTTCAAATTCATTTTGCATATCCTTTGCAAATTTTTGGCTTAACCTGTCATCATCACTACAAAAAATAATATCATCAACATAAACTTCAATTAATAAAAAACTATCTTGACTTACCTTGATGTAGAGGTTGATGTCTGCACTTCCTTTTCTGAACCTTGCATATTGTAGATATTTATCCAGTCTAGAGTACCATGCTCTAGGAGCCTGTTTTAGACCATACAAAGCCTTATTTAATTTACACAGATAATTTGCATTCTCTGGCAATTGAAATCCTTCTGGTTGTTCAATGTATACTTCTTCTTCAATTTCCCCATTTAGAAAAGTTGATTTTACATCCATCTGATACACTTTAATATTTTTGGAGCATGCATAATCTAAAAGAAATCGGATTGCTTCCATTATGGCAACTGGGAAAAATGTCTCTTCAAAGTTGATTCCTTCAACCTGTCCATATCTTTTACATACCAATCTATCTTTGTTCCTTGAAACATGTCCATCTTCATTAAATTTATTCATGTATACCCACTTTGTGTCGATCACATTCTTATCCTTTGGTATTTGAACCAATTCTCAAGTGTCATTTTTCTCTATTTGATCCAATTATTCATCCATGGCCTTATTCCAAAATTCATCATTGTTGGCCTCTTCAAAATAGGTTGGTTCAATCGTAGATGTGACTGCTAGGTGTGTTTGTTCTGGTGAACGCATTCTTCTTCTAGTCTCAACTCCTGCATCTTCGTTTCCAATAATCTAATCTGAAGGATGATTCTTCTGTACTCGTCTACTAGGTGTCTTTGGAGTCACACGATGTACTTTCTCTTCTTCTTATGTCATATCCTCTTCGTCTTCCCCTTCTTTTTCATCTTTTGTTTCTTCTTCGTAAAGTTGTTCCATTGATTCAGTTTCTTCTTCCTTTAATTCATGTCTACTTGTTTCATCAATTGTTACATTGATGTTTTCCACAACTTTGTTCAATCTCAGGTTGTAACACTTGTATTATTTTCTTGTACTTGAGTAACCAACAAGTACTCCTTTTTCCACACAAGAATCAAACTTTCCCATTCTGCTATCTTCTCTTTTGATGTAGCATTTGCTTCCAAAAACTCTGAGCTGCTTCACATTTGCTAGTCTTCCTTTCCATAGATCGTAGGGAGTTTTATTAGTGTTGTTTATGAGCATTACTCTGTTTTGAATGTGAAATGTTGTATGCACTTCTTGTGTCCAAAAAATATCTGTTAATTTTGAATCCATTAGCATTGTTCGAGCCATTTCCTGTATTGTCATGTTCTTTCTTTCAACAACTCCATTCTGTTGAGGTTTCCTAGCAACGAAGAATTGCCATTTTATTCCATGATTGTTTCAGTAGTCCATAAATTCCTTTTAAGTGAACTCTCCTCCATTATCAGATCTCAAGCATTTGATTTTTGAATCCATTTCATTTTCAACCATTTCCTTGTAGATATTGAAGTTTTCAAAAGCTTCTGACTTATTCTTGAGAAAGCAAACTGCAGTCATTTTTGTATAATCATCAACTAATAACATAAATTATTTCTCACCTTTTAAACCCTTTGTTGTAGTTGGTCCAACTATATCAATATGCACAATTTTCAGTGATCTTGTTGTTGAATATTCCTTTAATTTGAACCTCGTCTTTGTTAGTTTTCCGTGTTGACAATGCTTGCATAAAGTGTTGGTTGGTTTCATGATCTGGGGCATTTCTATTACTGCTTCTCTTTTGCTGAATTTCACAAGGTTATCAAAATGTATGTGACCCATTCTTCTATGCCATAGCCAACTTTCATCTTCATTTCCTAGACAACACTTTTCATTTCCAATTTCACTTAACACATATATGTTGCTTGAAGTTATCGCAGCTGTAACAATCAATTTTCCTAAACCTTCTTTTCTGATCTCGCACTTTTGTGAATCAAAAGTAACTTTATGACCTTGGTCACACATTTGACTCACACTTAGAAGATTGTGTTTCATATCTTCTACTAGTAGAACATTTTCTACTTTTGTATTCTTATTCCCAATTATGGTTGTGCCTTTTCCAATGATTTTAGTTGAATCATCATTTTCGAAGGAGACTGATCCATCTCTTTCCCTTCTTAATGTAAGAAAATTGTCTCTATCACATGTCATGTGTTTTGAACAACCATTGTCAACATACCAACCACATTTCTTTTTCTTAGCTTGTGAGAGAGTGTGCATTCTTCATTGCTGTAATGATCCTGCTTTCTTATCCATGTCCTTTTTTGAATTTATTGTCTGTGATTGTTGTTGTTTTGTTGTGGTTCTCTAGGAGGGATTGTCATTCTACAATATTTGGCCATGTGTCCAAAGTTGTTACACTTGTAGCATTCCACTTCAGTGCTCAATGATTCAAACCTATTGTAACTTCTTCACTATGTTTCACTAGGCCTTCTTGGATAACCCTTTTGTGTATGACTTTCAAAGTAGTTTATGTTCCTATTGTTATCTCTGCAATTCACAGCTTTATCTCCAAAATTATTACATGCATAACATAAACAAAAAAAGATAGTTTGATACCTGGGAGTTGAAGATCTTCTTAAAGGAGGTGCTCCTATGAATCTTTCTTCTTCCTGAGACCTATCTGTTTATATTGGTCATTGATTATGAAATCTGAATCTTCTCGGTGGAGGAGTGTCTCTGTAATTTTCTCTGTAGACCTTCCTATCCCTTTTGATTATTTCCGCATAGCATTTTGGATATGTTTCTTGTTCTATTGTTTTGGAGCTTGATCCCTTTTCTGTCTGATTGTATCCAAGTCCAGACTTGTCATGATTAGGCCTTTGACTGCTGATAATGTCATTCATAACTTTTGAACTATTCTGCATATTTTTCTTTCGAAGATCCTTTCTTAATTTGACAATCTCTGCTTCCAAATTTTCAATGATCTTGTCTCTTTCTTCTAGTTGTTCTTTGAGTGCTTCTTCAATTATTTTATCTTCTTCAATTTGAACCTTCAAATTTGTGATCATTTGTTCTAATTCCTAAGTGTCTTCTTTCTTGTCTAGTTATGCTTCTAGCTTCTTGTTTTTCCTCTTTTCTCTTCTGATAAATTCTATGGCACTCATCAATTCCTCTCGGTAGTCAACTTCTGCCTCTTCAATTTCTTCTTCGGCTTCTTCATATTCTACTTCGAAATCTTCTTTATCAGAGTCTTCTACTACCATGAATAGAACTCTTTTTGTCTCACTGTCACTGACTTCATCTTCATCTGATGATGAGATGTCTTGTTTGGTGCATAAACTTTTCTTGAGAACTTTCTTTGTTGTTCTTTTGCCTTTATATGTTTGTCTACTTTTTTAGTGACCTTCATCATTTCTCTTTTTCTTATGAGTACATTTGTTAGCAAAATTACCAGTACCATCACAATAAAAACAAATTAAAGGAATCTTACCTCTATACCTACCGTCGGTTCCCTTCTTCAGCCTTCTGACAAATTTGGCCACTTCGTCATCATATTCTGAGACGTCACTATTGTTGCTATGTTATTTTTCTTGTTTCTTTCCCTTTTGCTTTGAGCTTTTGGATTCTTTGAAGGCTGCTTCTTTTACATTTGGATTTTCCTGTTTAGTTATCATTTCATAGTGAAGATTCCATGTAGTTCGTACATGCTTATTGATTTTAGATCTACTCATTCTTATAGTGCTGATATCTTAGGGTCAAATATCATAGGAAGAGATCTTAGTACCTTTTGAACAATTACAGATTCTTGAATTTCTTCTCCCAATCCTATGATTGCATTTACTGTTTCATCGACTCGTAAGAAGTAAGCTTCAATATTCTCATCTTCCTTCATCTTTAGTTGTTCGAACTGACCTATGTAAGTTTGAATCTTTGCTTCTTTGACTTTTGAATCTCCTTCATAAATATTTCTAAGTTTGTCCCAAATCTCTTTAGCGTATTTACAATGTGCAACTTTGGTGAATATTGTTTCACCAAGACCATTCAGAAGTGCATTTGTGGCTTTGGAATTATTCTGACCGAGTTTCACTGCTTTGTTATTTGTTGGCGGAACTATTGGTATTGTGTATCCATCTACAATTGATTGCCAAATTTCAAATCCTTGTGCCTGTATATATTTATTCATCCTTCTGCTCCAAAATGCATACTTTTGTCCATCAAACTATGGTATTCCATTTTTATACAAGTTGTTGCTCTCCATGATCTACCTTTCAATGGTTAAACTAATTTTTGAAGGAACCTGCTTTGATACAAATTGTTGGATTACTGAGAGGGGGGGTGAATCAGTAATAGAGAAATTTAATCTTTTTTAACCATATAATCCAAGTGTTACATCAATGTAGCATTATCATCCAATAACTACAGAGTAAATAAGCAATGAAAAAATGAACAATCATACACATACAAATTACACCAGTGTTTTACGTGGAAACCCAAAGCAGGAGAAAACCACTGAATGATTTTCTTATATGTCTTGAAGAATTACATTCATTGGAAGCACCAACTTCCTTTGTTTTCCAGCTGCAACTGGAAGGAGGCTCCAACCCCCTAGTTTCTCAGGCTACAACCTGAGGGAAGCTCCAACTCCCCAATTCTCTGGCTACAACCAAAAGGAGGCTACAGCCCCCTATGTTCTCTGGCTACAACCACCTTTCCTTGCCCCATCCAAACTCCTTGACATATAAGTAGAATGATGGAACCATTTTCACACTATCACTTTGAGATATATTGTTGTAAACTTGTACCAATAAACCTCCACCAATAAACCTGTACCAATAAACTTGAACCATGCATCAACCATGCATCAACCTATACCTCAACCTGTAATCAACATGTACCATAAACAAGTGCATCAACCATGCACCAACCTGTACAAACAACCTATAATCAACCTATACCATAAACAAGTGCATCCAACCATGTACCAAGTATGTACCAATCATGTATAAACTACTCATCAACTATGAATCATTAATATGTACCAACATCATCAACTATACACCTCATGTATGTGCCAACTCATCAACTACTTGTCTCAACCATGTACCCAACATATACCTCAACCAAAAGCCCTCATCAATTTCATCATCCAAATATGATTTGTAACTTTCATCATCCATATACCTGGTGTATATGATCACATACCTGCAAACCTTCCTTAACTTTAACAACAAAAGACAAGAATTTTCATCAAACTTTTCTTTAGTCTCACATGACTAGTTTTGTATTAGTCAACAACCCTAACTTGAAATAATCATAACTATGTACCTGTAATGAATAAAGATCTGAAAATGGTACATAATGTTCTTTAGTGTTTTTTATGAAATTCCTCCAAGTGTCACTACTTGGAACCTCTTAGAAAAGGAGTTATATCAATAATGGCATACCTTGTTGAATCCTGGCTTATTCTAGAGAGCGAACTTGTAGAGCGTGCCCCGCATGGAATATTTGTTGCATGGATATGAAACTTTTACATAGGATAATACAGACTGTACTGTAACCAAAAAAAAAAACTTACTTAATTTGGATCTGTTATGAGGAAGTTATGATGTTTGTACCTGAAACAGCTGTTTTAGACTAGTTTCAGGACTAGCCACAAACCCTATTTTCTATAGAGTGTAACTCCAAACAGACAACGAACCACAAGCTGAAATTTGTACCATAGCTACTTGGATATGTTTTCTCAATGGAATATCAATTTCAAGGTCTGAATCATTCTAGAAAAACATTTATTGCAAAAATGGTGAGATGACCTGTAAATAGCATACCTTAGAAAGCTTCATCAAAAGAATTTATCCTCCCTTGAATTTCGGTCTTCTTTACTTCACCTTCTCTCTGAAATTCGTCTTAGATATCCTTTGGTTACCTCAGTCACCTGTAGATATTCAATATGCTCAAGTGTGATGTAAAATGAGAGAGCCTTGCCTCGTATTTATACTTTCATATAGCTTCCTCAAGGGGTTACCTTTTAACCATCTTAACCCACTTTCCTTATTTTAGGGTTAACCAACTTCTAACCACTTTTCCAATTAGTAATTTATCCATTAAATTTATTATTTAAATAGTTTATTCTGTATCCACTTTGACTTATAGTACACTCATCAATTTACTTTACCTCAAGGGGTTACCTTCTAACCATCTTAAACCAATTTCCTTATTTTAGGGCTAACCCACTTCTAACCACTTCTCAACTTAGTAATTTCTCCATTAACTTTATTATTTAAATAATTTATTTTGTATTCACTTTGAATTATAGTACACTCATCACTTCACTTTATTATTTACCTTATAAAAATCTCTTAAACCACTTTGACTACTTTGACCTTTTGGGGCTTCTAGATGACCATGAGGGTTCTCCAACTTCATATGGACATCAATAGTGTATATGACCAAATTTGCGATATTTTTCCGTTGATATTGCCACACTTATTTGTTTCAATTTCCACGAAAGCCGAGTTTTTTTTTGTCGGAATAATTTCGTCGCTCTATCGATGATCCAGGTGTGCGTGGAAACATCGACGAAATTATCTCTCCACGTGTCACCACCTTCAAGTTCGGTTAACTCTTTGCATCGTCGCAATTCCGAAGAAACCTCGTCGCAAGTACAACAAACAACCGTGGCAATTACAACGAAATTTCATCGCAATTGCGACAAAAAATTTTGACAAGTCAAAAACTTACGACGGAGATGTTGTATGTGCGACGAAAAACCGTGGCAACTTACGATGAATACCCGTGGCAATAGAGACGACATTGATTCATCAAGACCAAAGTTACGACGAAGATGTTGTATGTGCGACGAAAACCTGTGGCAACTTGCGACAAAAGTTCATTGCTATTGCCACGGTGGTCAAAATGCAATTTTTTTCCAACGAACTATCGTCGATATTACGACGATGGCATTAAGTTTTTTAAAAAAAATTACACGAGATATGGTATTACCATATTACATTGTAATATGGTATACCATATTACAATGTAATATGTCTTTACCATATTACATTGTAATATGGCATTACCATATTACATTGTAATATGGTAATGCCATATTACAATGTAATATGGGATTACCATATTACATTGTAATATGGTAATTCCATATTAACCCACAATTAATTGCAAGCCAACATGGAGAAATATGAGCTTGGAAAACATTTATTGTTTTGTATGGATTTTGTAGTTAGAGGATGTGAATTTTGTATTGACCTAAGAAATATAAAATTCGTTGTAAATTGGTTGATCCAAGATAATTTAATTGAACCAAGGTAATTCATGAGGTTAGCAAATTATTTAGGAATGAAATGTCTCTTCAATGCACATTAGAAAAGGCAAGTATAACCTTTCAATTCATTGCAATTGAAAACCAA
>ML787130.1:63225-86744 GCA_009831015.1 Picea engelmannii | reverse complement strand
GTTATAAACATGAGTTTCCTCCCTATCTTATATATACCATAACTTATCATTTATCAATATAACAATCAACTTCAATATTTTATTCATGGAGATTTCTTCCTTCATTTAATTGAATTAGTAAGTGCTAGCTGCCAACCATTAGGAGTGCAAGTATCCCAACCATTATTGTCACTGTTATATTATTTTCAATTTATGCAAGTGTGATCCCTTTTGGGTACTAGGGATGTAACAAGTGGTATCAAAGCTTCAATCAAGATTTGTTGGTGTTTTTTTGTTAGGTCTTAAAAATTAAAAGAGAGAAGAAAATGACAATCAATTACTATCATTTCATCGATCATGGTTGAGTTTCAAGAGCAATTCCATATCTTTATCAATGAAAAGAGAGAGACATTATAGCTACAATTGAAGGGAAAAGGGTATGTGGATTCCATAAACCTAGAATATTATGGAATCCACATACCCTTTTCCATAGAATAAACTAACTAGATCCAAAAACCAAAGACATGAAATATGGTACTACACATATTATAATATATTATCAAGGAAAAAACAAGCTAAATGAAATTTGGACATTTGAAAAAAAAATTACAAGTTAAATGAGTACATCAATAAAAAATAACATACTAACCGTGCAAGTTCAAAATCCAAGCTATGTAGATCGAGAATTGGATTTGCTCAACTGGTGGGTGATGGAAAAAATAAGCATCTCAAACAAAATCCAAGAACAGTGTCGCAACTATAGAAATTGTGTCGCAAAGTCTCTTAAAGTCACATATATATAGATAAAATAGTCAACTAGTCGTTAACACCGACCAATGAGATAGGAAAAATTTGCGTCGCTATTGCCATGAAAGTTAGTCGCTATAGCGACGAAAATCCTGACTAGATTTAAATAAGATTTTCATCGATATTGCGACGAACTTTCGTGGCAATGGCGACGAAAATCCCGCCCTGTTTAAAAAAAATATGAAACTAGTTGAAGCATGGAAAAATTTCGTGGAATAATCCACCCATATGTAGCAGTGCCATAACTCTCTAACCGTGAGGAGTTATGTGACATTCTACATACCACTAGAAATGGAATGACATGTACTATCCATATATAATAGTATTACCTACAAATATATCAAAACTCATACCGTTATCCATCAAACAAACTTGGGTCCATTACCCAAATCTGTGTTCTCCAACTTTCTTCAAGGGTTGACATCAATGACAACCAACCTTAATCAACATTTATTTTGGGAGATGAATATGTTATTTGGATTTTGAATCACCTCAATGCCCAAATAGTAGTGAAGATGTCCCACATATGTCGTCTCAAAGAATTTCTTCAACTCTTTCTGTATGGATGTAATGTAGCTTTCATTGCTCCTTGTTATCAATAAATCATTTACATATAATACAAGATATACAATCATTTTTCCAACTTTTTTGACAAACAGAGTTGTACCGTCAAGATTGAAATGCTTGAAATTCAATTTCAGAAGATGCTCAGATTAAATTTTCATAATAGGATCGCGATGCTTGTTTCAAGTCATATAAGGATTTGATGAGCTTACATACTTTCTATTCTTGTCCATTCACAAAAAAAACTTATGGTTGAGACATGTAAATTTTTCTTTCAAGTCGTCATTCAAGAAAGTAGTCTTCACATCCATGTGATGAATTTTCCATCCATTCTATGTTGCCATGGAAAATAGAGTATGGGTGGTAGCCTATTTTTTTGTGGGGGGGGAGTCTCCTCATGGTCAACACCTTATTTCTGTGAAAATCCCTTTTCCATAAGCCTTTCTTTGTTCTTTTCAAATGAGCCATCTAATTTCTACTTGTTCTTGAATACCCACTTGCATCTGATTGGTTTGGTTCTGAATAGAGGGTCCACCAACTTCCATGTCTCATTCTTGATGAGAGCACCATATTCCTTTTGTATGGATTATTTTCATTCATCATGAGAAGTGGTTTCTTCAATGGACGTCATTTCAAAGTTAGTAGATAAATTCAACTCACAATCATATGAAACATCCATGTCATCTACATCACCTGAATTTGAATTATCTATATTACCTCCATCTTGTCTTGAGGAAATTCAGGTTCTTGTCTTTTCGACCTCATCGGGATGAACACTTTCAAGTGTTTTTATGAGCCATTTTGGTGGACCTTTCTAAGATGGTCCAGGTTTCTCAACTGATTGAGATGGTGTCGAGTTCTCATCAAGAATAGGATTTTCAATCCTCTCGGTCACATCATCCAAATGAAATTTAGGTTATGATGTAGTGGTTGGAACTTCTTCATGAGGGGAAGATGGTGCTTCAAACGAAAAAGAATATTACATAGATTTACCCAAGATATGGATTCCCCCTTCAAGATTTGGAATCTTGTTATCAAATTCATGATATCTCTTTACACAGTGAATCTATCCAGATGATCAAGCTACCTCTCAATATTTTTTTCATTCTTGGAGGATTCACGAAATATTACATATCTAGAAAGGATAAATTTATTGTTTTCCTTGTCGTAAAGATGATATACTTTGGAGTTATTTGAATACCCCGAGAAGATTCACTTTTGAATCATTTTATCAATATTTCCTCTTTGCTCTGTAGGAATCAACGCACATCAAGTGGAACCAAAGACCCTGAGATGCCTCACCTAAGGAATGCTTCCATACCGCATATCATAAGGAGTATTGTTTTCAAGAGCATGACATGGACACTTGTTTTTCACATAAACTACACATAGATTTGCATCAACCCAAAACATCAATTTTACATTCTTGAAAAACATCATGGAACGAACCATATTTAGGAGTGTCATGTTCATTCGTTCAACCACACTGTTATGTTGAGGATTATATGGAATTATGGTTTGATGCTTGATCCCATGTTGGCGAAGGTAGCTTTCAATTTCATTAGATGTATTTTCTTTTCCATTATCAGTGTGAAGAAAGCCAATATGAGATTGAGCTTCATTTTGAATCCATACATGGAAATTTTTTAAATTTTCAAAACACTATGATTTATCTTTTAGCAAGTACACCCAACACATCCTAGTGTAATCATCAATAAAAGACCTGATATATTTATTGCCATTTGTAGACGGAACAAGAATAGGGCCACAGAAATTAGAATGAATCAGTTCAAGTTTTCTACATGCTTTGGAAGTAGAATCATGAAATAGTTGTTTGTTATGCTTTCCAAGTATACAAGCATCACATTGCTTCAATTTCCTAGGAATAGTAGGCAAACCAAAAACACCATTATTTTTCAATACACGAAGGTTGACATAATTAATATGACCAAATCTAGCATGCCACAAGAGACTAGATGGAATTATAAACCTTCACTGTTTTGAGATAGATATGTAACATTATGTGCATGTGCATATGTCCCTTTCAACTTCAACATTATTCCATCTTCCACTCTAGTCATGACAACCATGTTGTCAAAATCCTTCTTTATTTCAACTTTTCCACCGAAAATATGAACATAGTGGCCTTGTTGTTGGATGTGCACAAGGGAAAACAAGTTCCTTTGCATCTTAGGAAGATAGAGCATAACATGCAAAAGAAAATCCATGAATCTAGGAAACTTAAGTTTGATGGTGCCAATTCTCGAAGGTTAGAGACTCGATTTATCTGCAAAATACACTATGCCATATACATTGTCATTAAAGTGTTCGAAGAAGTGTCTTAAGAATGTCATGTGGGAGGTTTCACCTGAGTCAAGAATCCATCCATCTTTCCAAGAAGTATATTAAGTGTTAAACAAATCTTAAGTTACTCCTATATTGCAATGGGAAACAATGTAATGACCAGATTCAGGTGCTTTACCTTTCTTTGGTTTTGAATTTTTACCTTTGTCTTATTTATGATTATGTTTGTCTTGTTTGATATTCTCCCATGGAACGTTACAGTCGTTTGCTTCATGTGACCCATTCTTTTTACAACAGGTACAATGAATATTGGATCTATCACCTTGGTTGTGTCTACCACCCTGCCTCTAAAAGTATTTCTTCCACATCCTCTTTTGTTTCCTTTTCATGTAGAAGAATCGTGTGGTTGACTCTTCCCTTTCTAAGCAAGGCACACAGTCTCACCGGTGGAATGAGTTGACTTCTTTCGAAAGGCTTTCTCACATTCTGTAAATTTTGTAGAAATTTCAGACCCCAACCAGGTTTCAAGTGTTAATGAGACACATAGTTTGATGTCCAACCCACATTGAAAAATTAGGCTGCAAATTAGTTAGCAGAAAATTAAATGCTCATGAAAAGAAAACACATGAAGTTTGCTACAGAAAAATACTCAAAAATAAACACACCCAGAAAATTTAACTCGGAGATTTTTGGTCTAACTTCAACCCTGGAAAAACCCACAAGGGGAAAACCAGTGAGAGAGGGGATTTTTATTATTTGCAGAGCTCTGAGAAAGAAAATATTACATTAGTCTTCTTCAAAAATTTAATACATAGACTTATCTCGATGTTTGTACTCTCACACAGAATCAAAATGTGTGCTAAACAACTCCTCAATTTATGTGCAACGAAACTTGTATTGTGTACAATTGTCACTGCATTTATTGTGGTACGGTTGTCTCAAAAATCATGCATGTTTGCTATTGTTGATTCCCATAAATTAATGGCAGCTGAGTTACTCGATTTTTGTGTTAAGAATGCCCATAAAAACGTGCAGCTAACCTCCTCGATTTATATGTCAACTTTCTGTTGTACAGCCTGCTCAGAATCTAGATGGTACAGCCCAGTACTCTCTGTACTTTCTCCTTCAAATTATGTGCCAACTTTCTCCTTGTTGATACTCGTTGTTACTCTTGCTGCAACACGTTGTAACACTGTTGCAAATCTATGTATTATTTTTTTTACTCGATGTAACATCTGTTGCAACTATGTGTTACTCTGTTGTAACTCATAGAAACACTTGTTGCAACTCTCCTTTCTCTTTCTCTTCTCGATTTAGTCTTTTCTTTCTCTCTCTAAATCGCATGAAGAAGAATGTGAATTGTATGGGGCACCCTTTCCCTAATTCGACCTCATGAGGGAAGGCAAAGAGACATCTAATCTAATGGTGGGGGATAGATTTGATGTATGGTTGAGATGAAGTGACTTTTCACTAACCCATTCCATTTCACTTTCATAAAGTCTCATTTAATTTCATATCTCGTGAAATTAATGCACTAGGGACCACATTGGACACTTTCTCACCCCTATGCATTGAAGTGATGAGAAACACTTGTCCTTGGTACTTTATTAATTTAATTCAACACTCCCTCTTACCAAGGAAAGTGTTCCTCACCACCCCAAGCTTATCTCTGAAAGGATCAAACTTTCCTCTCCCCAAAGCTTTTTTGAGGATGTCCACCACCTTCTCATCTGTGGATATATATTGTATCTCAACTGCTCCTCTTTGAACATAATCCTGGATGAAATGATATCTAATCTCAATGTGTTTATACCTGTCATGAAAAAATATATTCTCATAGAATTTGATGCAACTTTGATTGTCACAATATATCATCATGGGCCTCATATGCACACCAAATATCCCAACCAATAACTTGCGAAGCCAAATGGCCTCACAAATGGCTTGATTGGCTACCATTTACTCAACCTCTACAAAACTCGAAGCCACAAACTTTTTCTTCCGACTGAACCAAGACACAACTATTGAGCCCAATCCAAAGCAACAAGTTGAGGTACTCTTCCTGTCACTAGCACATCCTGCCCAATCTAAATCAGTGTAGCTAATCAATCTAACTCCATCCCCTCTCTGATAGTTCAGGCCATAATCCACCATACCCATAAGGTACATGAGCACATGTTTTGCTACTACCCAATGTACTCTTCGAGGCTCCACCATGAACTGACTAAGTGAGTTGACAATAAAACAAAGATCTGGTCTGGTGTTGACCAGATACATCAGCGAACCAATCAACTAACGACACAACATGGGATCAACCAACTCTGACTCAGAAGAATGAAGCTTCTTCCAATTATTTATCATAGGAGTGGACATGGGACTACATTCCTCCATCCAGAACCTCCTTAGAATATCAAAATCATATATGCCCTATCCCAAAAACATGTGTCCAGGATCCTACCAAACCTCCAATGTATTTCATCTCGAACTCTAAAGCAAGGCTCTCCTTGCAACCAACTATGAGTCTCACATCTTCTGTAATGAAGAGATAATCCACATATAGCACAAGAATGAGAGAATCCTCTCCAACCATAATTTAATACAAGTTGGGATCTACCTCACTCTTCTTGAAAACCATCTGCTGCAAGTATGTATCTATCCTAGAATACCAAGCTCTAGGATCTTTCTTCATCCCATACAACGCCTTCTTTAGTCTACACACATGAGAATATCTCCCATGAACCTCAAAGCCCTGACGTTGCTCGATGTACACCTCCTCCTCTATGAGACCATTCAAAAATGTGATATTCCAACCCATCTCTACTGCAATGGATATCACTTTCCTAATCAAGGTATATCTAGCAACCAGAGCGAAGGTCTCTTCATAGTCAACTACGTCTACCTGTAAGAATCCCCAAGCCACAAACCAAGCTTTGAAATTCTCAATGTTGCCATCAGCAACATACATGATCTTGTAGAGCCACCTGGATGTCACTATTGACTTCCCCTCACGTCTCAAAACCAAATCCCAAACATCATTCTTCATTATAGAACTATACTCTTACATCATGGCATCCTTCTATACCTACTGACATGTTTCCTCCTCAAAAGTGGAAGTCTCAGACTCTCTGATGTTGCTCTCCATCGCAAGATAGTTGCAAAACCTCTCAGGAGGTTTACGCTCCCTCATAGCCTCCATGGGATTCCCCATTGAAACTTATGCTTCCTTCAAAGTGTCCTTGAGCCACTTGGTCTTCCTCTTCTCTGAAGTAGCACCATGTGGAGGGGACTCCTCCTCCTCAATCTCATCATCTGAAGATTGTGTACCTGAAGATGATCTTGAGGTAGTATGTGAACTAGTAGACTGAGTTTTGTACCTTGGGAGGTGTTCCCCATGTGCTTATGACCTCCTTAGCACATGAAGAAAGGACATTACACTTTGTACCTTGTACTTTTGTCTAATTTCACTTTGACTTTGGTTAAAGTGAAATTTAGTCACTTTTGGCCTAAAAGTGATTATTAATTCAAAGGGGTGAATTAGAGACATAAGTTGACTTAGGAAACTTAACCCAAAGTGGGTTTGTTATTTAGATATTCATGGGGAAATCTCAACCATCGATTAGATGGGAGATGAGTTGATCTCAACCTTTGATATCTAGGTTTCCTTTTCCTAGTCTAAGAGGAGTGCAAAGGGTGAAGGAGGGGCACATTCTTCACTTGGTCGTTTGCTTGTTGAGAGAGGAGCTCTTGGAGGATGGAGATGAGGTCAGTTGCATGAGGATGCTTGAGGGAGGTTGCTTTATTTCATTGTTGGAGGCTTGGAGCTACTTTCCCTGTTTATTTACTGGAGCTATTCTACTTCTGAGAGGGGCGCATTAGTTGTGGAGGCTGATTCATTCCTAGTAGGATATCTAGCCATCAGATTTCAGTGAGGTTAGTTTCAGAGGGAGGCCATCTACTAGAGCTTCATTCCTGTGGAGGGGTTTTCAAATCTGAGCTCACAGTTGGCAGTTGGAGCAGATTCAGTGGTTCGGACAGTTTGCATGAGGGTCACACCATTCTGGGGCACATTTGTTGATGTAGAGATTGTATTTCAACTCAACTGGAGTTGCTATTGTATTAGGTTCATTCATATATTGTGTTTATTGTAACCCTTCTTCTTCTTTCCTCATATATACACACATATCTCAAACTGGTTTTCCTCGGGGGGGGGGGTTTATCCATGATCAGAATCTAGACCAAGGGTCAAAATTTTGCTCAAAAATCAAATTTCTTGGAATTTCCTCAAAACAAATGGGTGCATATCCCTCGTCGTTACGAACCCAACGCAACTCGTTTGGGTTCAAATGGACGTCGGATGCGAGAGATATCGCGTTCTGTTCAAATCGTCAAAACAAGCAAAAAATAAAATGTGTGCTGATTGTACAGTCTGTACGGATGTTGATGTGGTAGGGCCGTATGACACGTGGCAAGGTCATATGACACATGGCAGGTGTTGATTGGTATTCATGTGGATGAATTGGCGTATCACACGTGGCATGTTTGTGGCGAATGGAATGGTGACACGTGGCCCAATCAATGGCCGCCACGTGTCACCTGGATAGTGGTTTAAAACTTATGTAGTCGACGGGACTCGACCCTGCGACCTCCAGGCAAGGGGAAGAGCTTTGGGAAGGGCCGCCCAACCGGTGTGCCCACCTATGGTTCTTAATATATATATGTTAAAAAATTTATTTGAATTGCAATAGTTTTGAAATGGGGGCATAGTCCGGGTCGGGGCTAAGCCCCGGCCCCTGGTCATATATATATATATATATATATATATATATATATATATATATATATGCCATGTAACCACCGGCTCGCGCATTCCGACCGTTACCACATGTTACAAAACCTTGGCCCTTTTTGTATTTGCACGCGGTCACATGGTGACCCATATGTCCACGGTTTTGGTGGTTAGGGGCTAGGCGTGCCCTAACCGTCCTACAGTTTGCACCATTTTGCGGTTGCACCTGGTGCTAGGTTTTAGCACAGAGATTGAGCACGTGAGCTAGGTTGGATGCATAGAGGTGCATTTTGGCGAACCAGATATAACAAGCTTGAAGGAGGAAAATGGCAGGAGGCCTATCTTCTTCATTTTTTGGCCAAATGAGGAGCTAAAAAAGCCCAGCTAGGGGTTTTTGGATGTTCTTAATCCATTGACACTGTTTTCAAAGCCATTTGAAGACTTATTTTTTATTTTTTTCACCATTGAAGTTTTAGAGAGCTCTAGGGAGCTTGAAGCCCCCATTGATGGAGGCCATGCTCAGATGAGCCCAAGTCTATTTTCTATGACTGAATAGTCATTTTTGGCTAATTGTTATGCTCTGAACACATTGGGATAGGTTTCAAATCCATTTGAGGACTTTTACAGGAGTTTTTTCCACAAGGAATCTCAGGGAAGCTCAAGGCCACATGTAGAAGAGGTCATGCCCGGATGAGCCATGTCCGTTTTCAGAGTTCTATTAGTCATTTTTGGGGTTTTTATGTATTTTGAACCCAATGGAATAGTCATAAAATCCATTGGAGTTGAGCAGCAACTTGTAAAATAATTTTTGACAAACTAATCCCAGAGAGCCTAGTCCATTGAAGGAGGCTCAAGGAGATGTAGCCCAGTTGGGGGGTGAACTCCTTTATCATTTTGTTATTGTTGTGAGTTTGATGGTTTATTTGTTGCAAGTTATGTTTGTTGTGTATTTATTTAAAACACGTATTTAACCATTTAAAAGAAAATTTCCTCACACATGAACATTTAAAAGAAGATGCATAAACTTGGCACATAATTTATCTTGCATAACTAAGACATTGAGCAAGGTCCTGTAAAGTTTATTTTAATGGAGTAGAGGGTGCTTGCAGAGCATAAAAAGTCAGCCCCCTATTTTCAGATCAGGTGGTATCAGAGCATAGTTTTTCTCATGTGATTGCCATTGATAGCTAGAGTTTTAGATGTTGGTATTATTGTACAAGTTTTGTGTTGAAGTTTGATATCTTGCAAGGATGAAGGAAGCTTCAAACATTGATAGTTCGCATACATATTCATTATCCAAGTTATTTGACAAAGAGATGTTGAAGGAGTTTGTAACCATAAGAGATATGGTACAAGAGTTGTGGGAAGATAGAGAAGAGAGCATTGCCCTTCAAGAGCAGTTGATGGCCATGAAGGAGGAGAAAGACCAACTTCTTGAAAAGTTGCATGAGAAGGAGACTCAACTCCATGAGGCAAAGGAAACCCTTACCAAGTACATGCATGAACATGAGGCATGTAATGTTAGTTTATCTTCAAATTCCTCTCAAGATGAATGCTTTGGTGTTTTTGAAAATCACACTAAAGGAATAGGGTCCAAGTTATTGTTAAAAATGGGCTATGAAGGTAGAGGGTTAGGCAAGCATGCACAAGGCATTGTTGAGCTTATTGTTGTTGAAGAGAGGCCCAAGTATTGTGGTCTTGCATATGAACAAAGAGATGGAGCAAATTCCAAAGTTGAGGAGACAAGGGAAACAGTTCCAAGAACAACTTTTGTTGCAAGTTCAGTCCCTCAAGCATGCAAAGTATGTGTTCAAGATGAATGCAAATGTGTGAAACGAAAGAGTTGTGACAACGATGAGGACAAGAACAATGTTGTCGGTCTTCAAGGGAGAGCTTGTAACTCTTCAAAATCACCTCCTCAAAGAGGCGAGAAAGGCGAATGTTTAAGGTATCTTGCTGCCTATCATTCAGTTGCTTTTGATTATGTTAAGCATGATAAAGTTGCATGTAAAAATGGAAGAAAAAGTCCATGCACATATTGTAGCTTATATAACCATCATGTTTCAAAATGTTGGAAAATATTGACCACTTTCAGGAAAATTTCCAAGCAAAGACAACTTGAAAAGAGGATGCAAAAGATTTGCACTCATTGCCAGAAGAGGGGTCATCTCATTGACCAATGTTGGACATTGCATCTAACCACTCATCCACAGCACAAGAAGCATATGGATAAAGAGATTGGCAAGAATGGAAGAGGAGATTCCATCATTGATGTGAGTCAAGATGATTCACAAGAAGACGATTTTCAGCAGAAGAATTCACCATTGAGTTGGCTTGGTAAGAAATGGTTAGATTTCTTGAGCAAGTAAGGCTTGCATTTTCTGTTGTAGATGCACATTTCAGCCTTATGTATGCATTTATGTTGAGAGTATGACAAGTTGCAGCGATTTATCACAACTTGTATGATGCAAGTTGCATGTGAATGCAATTCGTTTGAAGGCATTCTTGTTTGTTGCACAACTTTGCTAGGAGGATGTAAAAGAGGGGTATGATGCTCACTTGTTACAGCCATATATATTTTTCATATTCAGCTCTTATGTACCCACATGTTTCAGATTTATGTACTTATGTTTGTACTTGAAGGAGAGTTGAAGAGCTATGCACATACATGTGTTTTTGTGTGTGTGTGTAAATAGTGAACTTGGTGATAGTTCATCCTAAATTACTCACAATTGTAACATGATTGTGTATCATGAATGTCGACTTGTCATTTTGGGAAGGTCGATATGTTTCAAATGAGTCTCAACTTGTGTCGATGTTGTCTTGACGACTATGTTGTATCGATCATGTTTTTCGACTTATGTTTAGTCGATGGTGTTTGTTGGCTTGTAAGTTGATTTTGAGTACACTGAGATGTAGGAAAAAACCATGTGCTTTGATGAAGTACAAGATGCGACCATTTGCTTGAAGAGCCAAAAGACTTTGTTGGCATCATTTTCAGTCTTGTATAAATTTGTTTTCAAGATTGATGGTTTTCTTGGTTTGTGACAAGATGTCCCAGGAAATTTTTTGCAGCCATTGGAGAGGGGATTGTGTTGATGTCAAAGAGTTCACAAGGGGGACTTGATTCTCAGTGGGAAGGTTGTCAGTCTTCCAAGCACAAAGAGAACAGTGGGTCAGCAGCAGCCAGAGAACAGTGGTTGAGGAACATACCCAGTTACAGTGCAAGGCATGTCAAGGTATCCAGGTGATTGTCAAAAAGACTTTTCAAGTAGAATCAGTTGATAGAACTTGGAAGAAGAAGAGTATTGAAGCTCAGGCAGAGAATCATAAGCTTTTGTGGGTCCAAAAGCCTTTCAGTGGGAAGGCGTGATTAGAATCTGGACCAGGGGTCAAAATTTTGCTCAAAAATAAAAGTTCTCAAAATTGCCTCAAAACAAATGGGTGCATAGCCCGTGTCGTTACAAACCCAATGCAACTCATTTGGGTTCAAACAGATGTCGGATGCGAGAGATATCGTGTTCTGTTCAAATCGTCAAAACAGGCACAAAAAAAAAAGTGTGCTAACTGTACAGTCCGTTCAGTCCATACGGATGCTGACGTGGCAGGGTCGTACGACATGTGGTAGGGCCATACGACATGTGGCAGGTGTTGGTTGGTAGTCGTGTGGACGAATTGGTGTATGACATGTGGCATGTTTGTGGCGAATGGAATGGTGACACATGGCCCAATCAATGGCCACCACGTGTCACCTAGACCGTATGACACGTGGCATGTTTGTGGCGAATGGAATGGTGACACATGGCCCAATCAATGGCCTCCACATGTCACCTGGACAGTGGTTTAAAACTTATGTAGTCGGCAGGACTCGACCCCGCGACCTCCGGGCAAGGGGAAGAGCTTTGGGAAGGGTCGCCCAACCGGCGCACCCACCTATGGTTCTTAATATATATATGTTAAAAAAATTATTTGAATTGCAATAGTTTTGAAATGGGGGTGTGGTCCGAGCCGGGGCTAAGCCCTGGCCCACGGTCATATATATATATTCCATGTAACCACCAGTGCATGCATTCCAACCATTACCACATGTTTCAAAACCTTGGCCCTTTTTGTATTTGTGCACGGTCACATGGTCACCCATATGTCCACGGTTTTGGTGGTTAGGGGCTGGGTGCGCCCTAACCATCCTACAGTTCACACCATTTTGAGGTTGCGCCTGGTGCTAGGTTTTAGCACGGAGATTGAGCACGTGAGCTAGGTTGGACGCACAGAGGTGCATTTTGGTGAACGAGAGACAACAAGCTTTAAGGAGGAAAATGGCAGGAGGCCTATCTTCTTCATTTTTTGGCCAAATGAGGGGCCGAAAAAGCCCAGCTAGGGGTTTTTGGATGTTCTGAATCCATTGGCACTGTTTTCAAAGCCATTTGAAGACTTATTTTGTATTTTTTTCACCATTGAAGTTTCAGAGAGCTCCAGGGAGCTTGAAGCCCCCATTGATGAAGGCCATGCTCAGATGAGCCCAAGTCTGTTTTATGTGACTGAATAGTCATTTTTGGCTAATTGTTATGCTCTTAACACATTGGGATAGGTTTCAGATCCATTTGAGGACTTTTACAGGTGTTTTTTCCATAAGGAAGCTCAAGGCCACATGTAGAAGAGGTCATGCCCGGATGAGCCATGATCCGTTTTCAGAGTTCTATTAGTCATTTTTGGGGTTTTTATGTATTATGAACCCAATGGAATAGTCAGAGATCCATTGGAGTTGAGCAGCAACTTGTAAGAGAATTTTTGACAAACTAATCCTAGAGAGCCTAGTCCATTGAAGGAGGCTCAAGGAGATGTAGCCCAGTTGGGGGTGAACTCCTTTATCATCTTGTTATTGTTGTGAGTTTGATGGTTTATTTGTTGCAAGTTATGTTTGTTGTGTATTTATTTAAAACACGTATTTAACCATTTAAAAGAAAATTTCCTCACACATGAACATTTAAAAGAAGATGCATAAACTTGGCACATACTTTATCTTGCATAACTAAGACATTGAGCAAGGTCCTATAAAGTTTATTTTAATGAAGTAGAGGGTGCTTGCATATCATAACAAGTCAGCCCCCTATTTTCAGATCAATCCATGGTCATGTTGACCAAAAATACCTCTGTCTACAAATGCATGATTTAGTTTCTTAGATCTGTTCATATTCAGCAGTAAATGATGTTTAGGTGTGCTATGTTTATTTTGAGATGCATGTACTAATTTCTGGTGACGAAAATCACATGCTAGAGCACCCAAAATCGAGAACATAATTGTAACAAATCAACAAAATACTTTTGGACTATTGGCTGTTATAAAACAGCAGAAAATACTTTACCTGACAGTGAAAACTTAGAGCCTTTCTTTGGTCAAAGATAGACCAAGAAGGCAAGATGATAGGACCTGGAATTTTCACATTGTATCAGAGCTTCAATGGCTGAATTTTTGGACAGTTGGGACAGCATTTTGAGTGGCTTTCATACACTTCTTTTTGGCATATTTTTGAGGACAGCCATTGACTCATTTAGTGGTTGTTAGAGGGCAGAATTTTTCAGAGGGTTGTTGGGCAGTTTTGACACTTGTCTTCAGTCTCTTTTCACACCTACGCAATAGGAGTGAGGCTGAAATGACTTGACCTCTTTTCACACCTATATTGTTAGGAGTGAGGTCAGCTTACACTTGTCTCTTTTCACACCTATTTTGGCAGGAGTGAGATAGTGTCTTCCTTGGCAGAGTGAGCATCAGTTGGGTAGTGCAGTTTGGCGGACATGTCAGCATCTCAGATGCGAGTTGAGGACAGGCTAGCAGGGACTGGCAATTGGTTGCCTTGGAAGGTGAGGATGGTCTTTGTCTTAGAGGACCTCGAGCTATGGGACATAGTCAAGGCAGTTGTTCCCCCCATTCCTGTCACTTCTCCCGTCTTGGTGGCAAAGTTCAGGAAAAGGAACAACAAGGTGAGAAGGACCATTTGTGACAAAGTTTGTGACCATATCATACCCCATTTGATGGGGAAGGATAATGCACATGATATGTGGGCATATCTATGCAAGTTGTATGAGAGCTCCAATGAGAACCGAAAGATAGTTCTTCTTGACCAACTCAGGGGCATTCGCATGCTCAAAGATGAGTCGGTAACTTCATTCCTTGGTCATTACACTCAGATCATAGACAAGATTGCAACCGTCAGAGAGGTTGTGAACCCTAACTCTTTGGTGAGGCAAGCTATGAATATCTTCACCAAACCGTGGGGTCCTTTTGTATGGGGCATAGTTGCACGAGAGGTCATGCCTACATGGGAGAGGATGTGGGATGACTTCGTCCAGGAGGAGATTTGGTTAACAGTCGAGGCTTCTGGATAGAGACAGCAGCAGATTGGTCAGGGTGAGGAGGATCTTGCTCTTTGGACAAAGGGAAAGAAGAAGGCCATCCGTGGGGGTCGACAGGGTCCCAAGTTTGGGGCCCAACCACAGGGGAGTGGAGGAGGAGAGAGCAGCAGTGGTTAGGGCAGTGGTCAGAGGAGAGATATGAGTAAAGTGAAGTGCTTTGTTTGTAAGAATTTTGGGCACTATGTTGGATAGTGCCCGAACAGGAAGAAGAAGAAGGGTGGTACCGCAGCTAGAGCAGAGGAGATTAACTTTCAAACACAATTTCAGAGAGAGTGTGCTTTCCTCACATGCTTCACTTCAGTTGAGATGACACCCAGGATCTGGTATATTGATAGCAGGGCTTCGAGCCACATGACTAGATATCGAGAGCATTTTTCTGATCTCAGAGACACTGAGGTCAAGATGGAGATTTCTCTTGGAGATGACAGAGTAGTCATAGTTGTAAGGGTTGGCACGGTTTCTTTTTGGAGAGATGGCTTGCCACCTATATCATTCATGGGCATTCTTTATGTCCCTGCCATGCAGAAAAATATGATATCAATTTCCACCCTCCAGGATAGAGGTCGTGAGGTTATATTCAGAGGCACCGAGGTACTGATTCATCCTCAAGGTTCTCCACGTGCCTCATGACAGGTGATTGGAGTGAGAGAGGGGAAAATGTTCAAATTTCTTTTTCAGCCACTTCATGCATTGGCAGCGAGTAGTGATAGCAGAAGACAGTTATGTGAGTTATGGCATCATAGAATGGCCCACCTACATCATGGGTCTCCTGGAGGACTGAGAGAGTTTGTGACTAGAGTGCCACAGATCAGCATAGAGCATCAGGATGTTTGCATAGGGTGTGCGCTTAGCAAGTTTTCCAAGGCATCGTTCCCCAACAGTGACACCAGGTCAGCTAGGATACTGGATTTAGTACACACAGACATGTGTGGGCCCATGACTCGGATGTCCTGGAGTGGTTGTGAGTATTATCTCACATTTATTGATGACTACTCGAGGAAGACTTGGATCTATTTCCTGGAGGCCAAGAGTGAGGTCTTCACATGGTTCCAAGAGTTCAAAGCTCTTCTCGAGAACCAATCAGGAAAGAAGATCAAATCCCTACGGTCGGATAACATGGGAGAGTATTCCTCGAGACAGCTTGTAGACATATGTGCTCAGCAAGGCATTAGGAGATAGATGACTATACCTTACAACCCCTAGCAGAATAGGGTTGTCAAGAGGAAGAACCGGGCCATTACCGGTGCAGCGAGATCTATGTTGCATGATCAGGGTTTTCCTTTATACTTGTGGGTAGAGGCATGTGCTACTGTAGTTTACCTGCAGAACAGGAGCCCCCATAGGATTTTGGGGAAGATGACTCCTGAGGAGGCCTTCACTGATAGGAGGCTCGATGTCGAGCACATCAAGATATTTGGATGCTCGACTTTCTCTCATGTCCCCTCAAAGAGGAGGACAAAGCTAGACCCCACAGCCCAGCAGGGGATTCTACTTGGATACTCAGAGGTGTCGAAAGCCTATCGCATCTACATTCCACCACTTAGGAAAGTGGTGATGAGTAGAGATGTCAGATTTGATGAGGATAGGGCTTTTGCGAGATCTCTTGAGTCGAGAGTTGGAGTTGAGGATGATGCAGAGTTGCTAGTTGCAGTCTCAGAGGGAGCACAACCTTAGTCATCAGGTACACCAGTATTAGAGGTTATAGGGTCACCATGCACAGCTTCAGGGTCACAGTCAGAGCATGTTCAATCAGATGGGGCACAGACTTCAGAGGGAGTATAGTCTTCAGGATCTCAGAGTGTTGAGACGAGTCTGGAGGCATTCACTCTTGGGCAGAGAGACCTTACTTCTCTGTTGACCACTTCAGGGAAGAGGAGACCTAGATGGTTTCAGAAGACCTTGAAGGAGGCCAGGGAGAATGTAGGGGAGCCCAAGAGCCAGATCAGAGAGAGCAGGCCACCAGTCACATTGGGATCATATTTGGCACTAGTGACGAGTATCAGGGATACTGAGCCACAGACTTTTGCATAGGCGGTGGACCATTAGGTCTCGAGAGAGGCCATGCTCGAGGAGTATGACTCCATTGTGCACAATGATTTCTAGGAAGTGGTTTCGAGGCCAGTGGGGAAGTCAGTTGTGACTTCCAAGTGGTTGTACAAGACCAATATTATTGCAGATGGCAGCGTGGAGAAACACAAGTCTTGTTTTGTGGCACAAGGCTTCTCACATATTGAGGGAGTCGACTATGATGAGACTTTCGCACCAATTGTGAGATACACTTATATCAGGACTATCATTGCCATAGCAGCAGAGATGGGTTGGTGCATTCATCAGATGGATGTGCAAATCACATTTATGAATGGCTTTATTGAGCAGGAGGTGTACATAGAGAAGCCACGGGGTTTTGAGGTGAGTGACAGGGAGACTCATGTGTGTCTTCTGAGGAAGGCACTATATGGTCTGAAGCAAGTTCCCCGAGCTTGGTATTCACGGATTGATACGTATTTGCTTCAGATGGGCTTCGAGAATTGTGATGCTAATCTGAACCTCTATTTCATCATTAGGGGTGAGGACACCCTCATTCTCATTTTGTATGAGGATGATTTATTCATTACTGGAGCTGAGGATCTCATAGCTGAGTGCAAGCTGGGACTTGCATCAGAGTTTGAGATGAGTGATATCGGATTGATGCACTACTTTCTGGGTATGGAGGTATGGTAGGAGGAGGGTCACATATTTCTCGGGCAAGGGAAGTATGCAGCAGAGATTTTGAGCATGTTTCAAATGGAGGACTACAAACCCATGTCTACACCTATGATCACCAACTAGAAGAAGCTTAGTGCTTTAGATAATAGTTAGTTGGTGGATGCCACAGTATACATGAAGTTGATCGGTTCACTTATGTATCTGGTTAACACCAAACCATATATATGTTTTGTTGTGAACACACTCAGTCAGTGCATGGTTGAGCCGAGGAGTGTTCACATGGTTGGGGCAAAACACGTCTTGAGATATGTTGTTGGGACAGTGGGTTATGGCCTAGACTATGTTAGAGGAGATGGAGTCAGTTTGATTGGCTACACAGATTCGGACTGGGCAAGATGTGTTGCTGACAGGAAAAGCACCTCAGGGTGTTGCTTCATTTTTGGGTCAGAACTTGTTTCCTGGTTCAGCGGGAAGCAGAAGTCAATTGCTTTGAGTTCGGCCAAGGCAGAGTATATGGAAGCCAGTTGGGCCAGTTGTGAGGCCATTTGGCTTCGCAAGATGCTAGTTGGTTTATTCGGTCAGGAGATGTCTTCGACTGTCATTCACTGTGATAATTAGAGTTTCATAAAATTCTCTGAGAATCCAATGTTTCATGACCGATCGAAGCATATTGAGATCAGGTACCACTTCATTCGTGACTGGGTTTAGAAAGGGGCAGTTCAGTTGCAGTATATATCTACAGATGACCAGGTAGAAGATATTCTCACCAACACCCTGCCACGGGGCAAGCATGTCTATTTCAGAGACAAGATGGGTTTGGTGAGGAACACCTTCCTCACTAAGAGGGAGTGTTGATTTTTGTACCTTGGGAGGTGTTCCCCATGTGCTTATGACCTCCTTAGCACATGGTGAAAGGACATTACACTTTGTACCTTGTACTTTTGTCTAATTTCACTTTGAATTTGGTTAAAGTGAAATTTAGTCACTTTTGGCCTAAAAGTGATTATTAATTCAAAGGGGTTAATTAGAGACATAAGTTGACTTAGGAAACTTAACCCAAAGTGGGTTTGTGATTTATATATTCATGGGGAGATCTCAACCATCGATTAGATGGGAGATGAGTTGATATCAACCCTTGATATCTAGGTTTCCTTTTGCTATTCTAAGAGGGGCGCAAAGGGTGAAGGAGGGGCGCATTCTTCACTTGGTATTTTGCTTGTTGAGAGAGGAGCTCTTGGAGGGTGGAGATGAGGTTAGTTGCATGAGGATGCTTGAGGGAGATCGCTTGATTTCATTGTTGGAGGCTTGGAGCTACTTGTCTTGTTTATTTACTGGAGCTATTCTACTTTTGAGAGGGGTGCATTAGCTGTGGAGGCTGATTCATTCCTGGTAGGATATCTAGCCAGCAGATTGTAGTGAGGTCAGTTTTAAAGGGAGACCATCTATTGGAGCTTCATTCCTGTGGATGGGTTTTCAGATCTGAGCTCACAGTTGGCAGTTGGAGCAGATTCAATGGTTCTGGCAGTTTGCATGAGGGGCACATTAGTTGATGTAGAGCTTGTATTTCAACTTAGTTGGAGTTTTTATTGTATCAGGTTCTTTCATATATTGTGTTTACTATAACCCTTCTTCTGTTTTCCTCATATATACACACATATCTCAAACTGGTTTTCCCCGGGGGGGTTTTATCCAGGGTCATGTTGACCAAAAATATCTGTGTCTACAAATGCATAATTTAGTTTCTTAGATCTGTTCATATTCAGCAGTAAACGATGTTTAGGTGTGTTATGTTTATTTTGAGATGCATGTACTAATTTCTGGTGACGAAAACGACATGCTAGAGCACCCAAAATTGAGAACATAACCGTAACAAATTAGTAAAATACTTTTGGACTGTTGGCTATTATAAAACAACAAAAAATACTTTACCTGACAGTGAAAACTTAGAGCCTTTCTTTGGTCAAAGACAGACCAAGAAGGCAAGCTGATAGGACCTAGAATTTTCACACTCCTCAATCTCATCATCTGAAGACTGTGTACCTGAAGATGATCTTGAGGTAGTATGTAAACCATTAGACTAAGAAACAATACCCTGTGAACCAATAACTTGAGGACTAGTAAACTGTGACCCTATCACATGTGAACTAGTAGTCCTTGAAACAGGTGGTCCTGAACTCTATGTCACTATGCTCCGTGAAGGACTCACTTGAGTATGAGGAGATGAATACTCCCCCTGGTCCATCTCTCATGACCTCCGGAAATCTCTATCCTCCTCAAATCTCACATCCCGTTGCACAACTGTCTTCCTCAAAGAGGGCATGTATATACAAAAATCCTTCGAGGTCTCGCTATACCCAACAAAGATGCCCTTCTCTACTATGGGATCTATATTTGTCCTCTTCTTAGAAGGGACATGTGATTAAGTAAGGCACCCAAAGATCCTAAAGTTCCCCACCTCATGCTTCTTCCCATAGAAAGCCTCCTCGGGAGTATTATCCTCCAAGACTCTATGTGGACTCTGATTATGTAGATAAACTGCAATTTTGCAAGCCTTGGCCCAAAGAAATAGTGGTAGCCCCTGATCATGTAACATGGCTCTCACAGCCCCAACAATATACATGTTCTTCCTCTCAGCAATCCCATTCTGTTGTGGGTTGTAAGGAACTGTCACTTCTCTCTTAATGCCCTCTCTAACACAAAAATCATTAAACTCATTAGAGGTATACCCACCCCCATTATCATATCTCAATACTTTGATCTTCTTCCCAGTTTGGCTCTCCACAAGAGATTTGAACTCTTGGAATTGTTGAAATACCTATCCTTTGGTATTCATGAATAAAATTCAAGACTTCTGAGAGAATTCATCAATGAAAGTGACATAATACAAAAAAACAGTCAAAGAGTCAGAAGACATAAGGCCACATTCATCGGTATGAATCAAATTAAGAATACATGATACTCTGTTGTCACTGCTTGGAAAAGCAGTCTTGGCGTACTTCCCAAGAGAACACCCCTTGCATACCTCTTATGCCATAAATCACAAAGGTCATTGTTGTTGGTACTATGCATCAATTCTCTAGAAGAATGAAACATGAGCTTGTACAGCTTCTCGTGTCGGATCCCAATTATTTTGGCCGAAGTAATACTATATCCCTTAGGATATAAGATAACATGCCCATCACGGAACAATACCTCATATCCCCTATCCTCAATAGTGGAAACTAACCACATCAGGACCCACAATGCTTTTGGTGTTCCATCTTCTGGAATTAGGGTTTTGGATGTTTAGGGTTTTCTCATTGATGTTTTGTGTTAAAAGGCATTTTCTGATTCTTTTGTAATCAGCTTCTTACGAATGAGTGTAGTCGACACATCTCTCTCTTCAAGGATAAGCTTCCACCATTCTAGCTAGCTTGTATGCTTTGCAATTTACAGTCTTTTGTTTTCCAAACAATCAATAGAATCTGATTTTAATTGTATTATTGTGTTTCTTGCAATACTTATGTGTGTTTTGTTGCTATAACTCTTCTTGCATGTCATTCTCAATATAATCTGGATCACGTAGGTTGGAAGGCTTGTTTCTTAGCATGCAATCCTGTTAACGTACATGGATATCATTCATAGTTATTGTTTTCAAGTAAATTGTTTTACAAAATTTATATATATATATATATATATATATATATATATATATATATATATATATATATTTATATTAAATAAAATTTTCAAAACAATTGTCACAAAATAAGTTTGCAAGACAAACATTTTAACTTACAAAAGATAAGACTCAAAAAAATTATTACATGTGACTATACTAAAAAAAACTATTATATTGACAAATATGTTATATCAATCCTTCTATAATTGCAGATAATTTTGAACCTAATTACAACTCTAAATAATTCATAATGGTTCCACATCTTGGTAGTTTTTCTACATTTTTTCGGGTCCTAAACTTCCAGGGTTGTTTTAAGGCCTTAAACGACATTTTTTTGTGCGACAACGCAAAACGTGTAAATAAAGGTAGATCTTTGGTTGTTTGAAATGTCTACTTCTCGGCTAGACCTTTCCGATGGGATGTTGAGAGTCCCAAACGGTAATCGTATGCAAAAGTTACACCCCCAGGAAATTGACGTATCAACTAACCACATTGGGGCCCATAAAACTTTTGGTGTTCCATCTTCTGTGGTTAGGGTTTTGGATGTTTAGGGTTTTTTCATTGATGTTTTATGTTAAAAGGCATTTTTTGACTCTTTTGTAATCAACTTCTTGTGAATGAGCGTAGTCCTCACATCCCTCTCTTCAGGGATAAGCTACCACCATTCTAGCTAGCTTGTGTGCTTTGCATTTTACAGCGTTTTGTATTCAAAACAATCATTAGTAGAATCTGAATTTAATTATATTACTGTGTTTTTGGCAATATCTATGTGTGTTTCCTTGCTATATCTCTTCCTACATGTCATTCTCAATATAATCTTAATCACGTAGATTGGAAGGCTTGTTGCTTAGCATACAAACCTATTAACATACATGGATATCTCTCATAGTTATTTTTTTCAAGTAAATTGTTTTACTATATATAATTTATTTATTTGTATTAAATAAAATTGTGAAAACAAGTGTTACAATCTAAGTTTTCAAGACAAACATTTTAACTTAAAAAAAATAAGACTCAAAAATGTTAATACATATGACTATACTAAAAACAATTATTATATTAACAAATATGTTATAAATCCTTATACAATTGCAAATAATTTTGAACCTAATTACATCTCTAAATAATTTTAAATATAATTACGTCTGTAAATTTCTACTACATATGTTACATTGTATACAATCTTATCTTCTTATAACATATTTTCTTTTTATGAAATGAACATGGAGATACCATTATTTATGTTTCACGCACAAATTAAATATCTATTCAAAACAATAAAAAATAGAAATTTAATACAACTCAAACATATATGAATATTATAAAATTGAAAATAAAATTTTGATTTTCCTTAAAAACCAACCTTGTAATACTAAGGTGGGTTTAGCCGCTTTATAACTATTAAGCTTGTTATTATTTATATTTATTTTTTAAATCGTAACTAAAAATATTTTGCATTATAACTATTACGCTTGTTATTATTTATATTTATTTTTTAAATCGTAACTAAAAATATTTTAATAATTCTTTTGGGTTGGGTGTACATTTTAAAGGGAACAACAACTAAAATTCTATAAACGTGTCTGGGATCAAAGTAATAGCTTCTCATTACGTGGTTTAAGACGAGAAACTTAAATAAATTAATTTGATGAATAATTATTTTTAAATTTGGTTGTAAATTTTATTTTATTTTATATAATTACATTTAACATATTATTTTTTTTTTATATATAGTGGTGATTAACTTTATTAACATTTTCCCCGGATGGGGTGACACCTAGCCTAGACGCCACAAGTGGACTCGCACTAGCCCACAGCATAAATGCCATCAACCGCTCCTCACGCACCAGCCTTTATCATGAAGGACGGTCATAGATGCAGAGACAGAACGGAGAGCTTTCTCACTTGCGCGAGCATTTACGAGCGCAGTGGCTCCGGGATGCCAAAAATTAAAGGCGGAGGGATGGCTTCGGCTATTGTTTATTTGGTCTCGCCCTCGGCTCCGAGATCTTTCTGGATTATCTGGAGCAGCTCAATTTCATGTTCGTTTAGTTTCTGCAGCGACGCTCCAGCGCAGCTCTGCATTCTGCTTCTCACCCGGTGGTTTGGGAGTGGTCAAGCTCTTCCGGTGTCTCTCTCTCCGACCGCCCTGCTACATGATACGATTAATCAGCAATTGACATTGCCCTGCTCCTTTCTCATGGCAAGGAAGCGAGGAACCCCCCGCAGGGGCGCAGCATGGGCGGCCCAAAAGGAGCAAAGGCGCCGCAAGGATCAATTGGAGCGGGCCTTAGCTCTAGC
>ML787130.1:14463-62760 GCA_009831015.1 Picea engelmannii | reverse complement strand
GCGGCAGAATTGCGGGGATGACAGGTCACCAGGCACTTAGGTGTCTTATGCTATTTCAGTTTCTAGTTTTATATGTCTACTTGGTTCCTAGCTTTATTACTTTACTGTTTATATGTATTTAGATGTCCTGCATCTGTCCTGGTTTCCTCCGGGCAGGACAGATGCTACTCTGTTTTTAAGACTTTCATACGACTGCTTCTTGCCCGTTATATATGCTGGTTTCCGTTAAATCGGCAGCATTTTGGGTGGTTTCAGACACTCGCTGTCCATACTCTGTAAGAATTTTGATTTTCTAATATAGCAGGTTCTACTTTTTATTTAAAAAAAAAAAAAAAAAACTTTATTAACATTTTATATAGAAATGCATTAAATTTAGAAAGTTAAAGGAAGTATATAAATGTATTTTTTTAAACATAAACATGGTAATTTATATTATAAAAAATGGTTGTAACAAAGTATGGGGGTTTCACCTTGTTGACCAATATCTTATCATGCTCATTCATAAAGGGGGTTTTTAGATTGTGAAAAATAAAGTCAATTTGTTGTAGGTATTGGGGGTAGGATGTGAGGTACGGATGGGTTTATAGGTATTGAGGGTTATAAAAAATGGTATCTAGTTAAAATATGGGTTTCTTTTATTAGAAAGATGTATTGGGAGGGGGGTCCAACAAAAGGGAATTGGGAGGTATTTATTAATATATAGTGAAATTAGGGGTATTCTTTAATATCCCATGAACAAAGGTGCTATGATACAAATCCATGGAGTGAAGACCCCGTGTAACATAGCTAAAAACACTCTTAAACAATACACGATGTCCTCAAAATTCAAGTTTTTTGCACGACTCCAAAACAACATACAGAGCTCACATATATTTATTAGGAAAATTTCTTGATTCGTACTGCTGCAATGTAAATTATAAAAGATACCTAAGAAACTAATACCCTTATAAAACATAAAATAGTGGAAGGTGTGATGACTTGTGGACTCTTCTAGGTGTATGGTAGTGTGAATTGTCTCTTGCTCTCCAATTTACATATCTCCAATAAGTTGGATCACAGTGTCCTTGTTCTCGTGCTCCCTTTTACAAGGCAACCACTCATTAGAAGCCACATACTCTACATCTTTGTTCAAATACTCTGGCAAATTATTTATAAAATTGCACTTTGCCTCTAGAATGACAAGTTGTTGTTTAACTTGAACCAGAGTACTCATAACAACTATAATTTTTGAGATACATTATTGCTCATATTCATGAAATTCAGAGATAAGAGATAAAATGGATGCTTAGTTTCCTTGAACAATTTCTTCATGTGTTCTGAGAATCCTCCTAAGCTCTTGTAAATCGCGATGATACATGGTGTATAAACCATTTACATTTAGATAAATAGAAAAAAAACTCTTAACAAAACAATAGGCCCACAAACTTGAACTTGAAAGTACTTGATGAGAATCAACATAGTGCTAAGGTAAAATCCCCCAATACTCATACAGTCAAGACTCAAAATGATGACATATGCAACAAGAGAGAAGTGTATGGAGCTTTTTACTCACTAATTGAGCACCCAATACACCCTTCCCCAGATATTCAAAATCAATTCAATACTGACAGACACATGTGTTACCGCCTAAACTAACACCCTCATGAAAATTCCCAACACGGGTGTTAACTAGGGAAACAAGACTAGAAGTGCACCATTGTCACCTCAATACACTTTCCCCTGCACTTTAGACCAACTCCTAGAAGCCACAAGGGGTATCCTAAATAATGAAAATAAACCTCTTTAAGTGAAATAAAACCATGCTATCATACAATTTACTTTAATGAATTGACAATTAATCTAACGAGACTATGCACGGGATTCCAATCAATGATTACAATGCTCTAAATATGTTGAACTAGAAACAATTGCATGAACCAAAATTATATCCCCTTGAAAGAAAGGTTAGTATATAGTGCATGTTTGTGTCAAATATCACATGTAAAATAAACAACATTAACAACTTCAGATTTGCAATTAAATCTATCACTCAACAAACAAAACTCATAAGAGATTAGAACCACTTCAAACTACTTTAAGGTACAAAGAGTGAAAACATTTAGCATTAATAAAAAGTGAAATGTGTGCATGTTTTTACTAGTTTATTATATGTTACTAGAGGACAAGCTTATGTTTGTCCTTTCACTTCTAAATCTGATTTATGAATAAAAACATAGAACTTTCATATTTAGAACATAAAACTACCATCCAAGAGAAAGATCAAGCACAAAGAACAAGATGTCATGGATGTTTATACTTGGGAAATATATATTTTATGTAATGACAACCAAAAAAGTGTTAGAGGTAACTTCTAAATATTAACTAAGAAAGAACTTGTAAAATGGATGGTGAAACCCCCTAGGGTTTCACAAGTTAGAACTTGGAATTCGCCAAATAAATGATAAGTAGTTACAAGAACATTAGAGATTAAAATCACCTATATATATATATATATATATATATATATATATATATATATATAAGCTTGGTAAACAATATAGAAATGAAATAGAGGCTAGGAATAAGAAAGAAAACACCTTGAAGCACCAAACCCTAGCCTTAGTATTTCACCAAATCTAATTTTCAATACTACAATTTAATTTCCAGATTTGAGAATTACCTTAAATCGGCCCACAAAATGTTAGATAACACCTTAAATCTCAAAACAATAGGGCCATTTTTCCTCCTTAGGGTTAGAGATCAATGATTAAGCATAAAATCGAGGATTAATTTGTCTAGGAAATGAAATAATCTGTTAACTTTACACTAGAAAATGAATGAAATCTAAATAAATAATTTTCTTTGATTTTCACGATAGATTTATTTATAAATAATGTAACAAAAACTTTAATTTTTAGGGTTTTTTGGTTGGTTGTTGGATATAGGACTAGTGCCTTTTTTCAATCCAATTAGGGCTTGTGGGGTCAAGAAGTATGCCCCTCTAAGAATTGGTCATTTTTATTTTAAGGACTAGGGTAAGAGATTATAACCCTAAGGGTAGAATAATATCCAACCTAATCAAGATAAGATATGAGGACCAAGGCCCTGCAAGAAGGGATTCCTCAAAGGAAAAAAACCTTCACCAACAAGAGAAACTATAACTTGAACAAAATACTTAAAACCCTTTCCAAGGAAGCACAAGACAAAAATATTGAGCACTTATTCAAGTTATCAAGAGAAGAAGGAACAAGCCCTAAATCATCTCCTCTCCAAGTAGTTAATTGACTCCTCAAACGGATTGACCTTGAAAGCTAGTAGAAGTCTTGAATAACCATAACAAATATTTAATGCACCAACAAGATAACCAAGAAAGACAAATCTCCAAGGATTGACACCAAAACCTTGAAAGTAATATCTTGTATTAATTGTAGTCACAAATGATATCCAACAATTCACAACAATTTAGAATGAGAGGAGTCCCTCTATTTATAAAGGAGGCTTCTACATCCTCCTCATTCTTTATTAATTCTTTCTCCCTAAAATTATCCTAAGAGACTAAGAAAGAAGACTTGTTATCCACACAAAGAAGGAGGCGAAGTCAATACATAATCAAATGATGTCACATGTACATAAAAACCTCATGAGAGAGGGACATCCCACAAAGAAAGGGGTTGATTTTCTCTTCTATCCCAACGTTCCAAGGAAAGAGTCATGTGGAGGCCTCAAAACATGGTGAAGTATCCTCCCAAGCAAGAAAATCTCCAACATTTATCTCCTCCAAGTGGAATGACCTCGTGAAAAGGTGGAGAAGGACCTCAAAAGTGAACCACCTCCTCAAATTGTGGTCAAGGAATGCTCAAAAGGTATCTCCAAGATATTACCAAGCCTTCAAATGTGCTTCAAATCAAGCAAAGATGCTCCACAGGGTAAGGAAGATCCCTCTCCAAGTCAAATCATCACCAAAAACACCCTCATCTCTATCATAAATCCCACATGTGTGGGTCGTCCCTCAAATCATGTAAGGAACATCTCCAGAAGTGATGAAAAAGTAGGATTCTCAGGAATCTCCAGTATGGAATGTGTAGAGGATGTCCATGCACATTTTTCATATTTTCCTACTATTTAGGGGGACTGTTGATTTTAGCATATCTATTTATAGCGTGACTATTTATAGCATATCTATTTATAGTAGGTTTATTTTTAGTAGGTGATAGTGACATGGAAGTGGCAAGAACAAAAGAACAATTCACCTTGAATATTCATCTTTCCATGGGAATATTCTCCTTTTAAACAACTGTACACTTCCACCAAAGTTTAGATCAACATGCATAACTCAATGTTAGTTTTATATTTTGTCATTTCAGTTATGGAGTTTAGTTCAACATAAATGATTAGTTCAACGTGCATGAAAGTTGTATGCATGTGGCTTTACTTGTGCATGATCAACTCTATTATTAGCTAACTAAATCCACATATTGATAGTCTTGTTTTTGGAAGTCCTAATTCCAAAATAGCCAACTCTATTTATAACTAGCCAACTCCATATTTGGCTAGTTAACTCCACTTACAACTAGTTTAACTTTGGGGTCACATGTGCATGCATAAGGAAGCCCTAACCTGGTGCACACTTCTTCTCTCATGGAGAGTTATATATATATGTATCACTCTCTCATTGTAAACTAATTCATTCTAACAAATTCAATAGTTCATTCTCTCTTCTTTCTTTTTGGTCTCATGCTTGCAAGTGTTCTTTCTTCTTAGCAACTAGATTGTTGTGCTTAGAAATTTAGTTTCTTCTTTGCAACTATATTCTTGTGTGTGAATTTTTACATGGTATCAGATCTTGTAAGGAGAGACACTAATTTTCTTTACATGGTATTAGATCTTAGGAGGAGCTTGTAAGAAGAAACTAATATTTACTTTTCAAAGCATAGGTTGAGCTTGTGCATCAGAGGATGTGACCAATGCCTTGGGATATGTGTACTACGTAGAGAACTATGACATTGCCTCGGGAGACATGAAACTAAGTGAGCATCTACATAATCATCTTTGATTGTAGATGGCCAAAGTGTGATGAATACATAAGACAAGGATCCATGCCTATGAATATAATAAGTGTTTTATACATATGTGTGACAACCTTTACAAAGAGCTACACTTTTACATCATAAAGAAAGGGGTAAGAGAGACTAGCATCTCCCCTATACCATGTGTCCTAGTCATATCATAAATGACTATCAACCCATATCATAAATGACTATTATTGACTAACATGATGAAGAGTTACCAGCATCAAGGGACAGTCGACCATAGCCATAAAAGCAAAGCCTATCTAGAAATGGGGACTAAAAGGATAGGCCATGATTGAACACATGGGGTATGGATATACCACATAGGTGCCCCACCAATACATAGAAAATTTAAGAATTTTCCAATATAATACATGAGTGCAAATACAACCACGCTTTTGGCTCATCATGATACAATAAGGCACGTAGTTTGATCATATCATGATCCACATCTAGCCAAAAAAATATAGGGTACACTAAGGTGAATCTAAGGTGTAACAATAGGGAATGACTATTGTGCTAACATCCAACTCCTATAAACAAGCCAAACTAAATAAAGTGATAACAGAACCAACCACCAACCTAATAAGAACCAAAGAGAATTTTGAGTGGAGATTGTTGAGGCGGGGAATGGAAAGTCCCCACACAAGCATATTTGAATCTCACTAGGCTAACGTGAGATAGGAGGGAATGTTACCCTGGTTTTATAGCCTACGCAAAAATATCAATCAACCCTCAAGAAATATGTCCTTGGACCTCATGCTATTATGAAGTTGTGTGTTTTTTGCTAAAAAGGTGTAAAAAAGTTTCTATGTGAATAATTGCATAATTGAAATAAGTGAAGTAAAGAGTACATGCAATATGAACAATAGTAACACAAGTCTCAATTGAGAAAAACTAGATTTTATTAATAATATTTTTTTGAGTTACAACCAAAATGCCTTTTTTCAAACTCCTACGAGGGTGAGGACGAAGATCAGACTTAGAAGTCTAAGATGGAATTTAACAATCATACAAAGACAACTAGTGTCTGAAATAAAATGACCAAGACTAAAATGCACTCGATCAACCAAGTGACAAGTTCATCAAGTCTTGAGTCTGCAAAATACTCTTCATCAGAACTGAAAATTGATTCAAAATTTGTAATAAAACTACACAGACTTCCAAGAGAAATGAATGACCTTCTGAAGCATGTCAAATATCAATGTTTCCTAGTCCTCTCTTCTTTTCCACCTTTAGAAAGATCATGTTGTCAACAAGAGGATTTATCCCTTTAAGGAACTCATAAAATCAAAGAATGAAATTCAAAAATCTCAATATGAAACAAGAGAAAACCTTATCAGAAGTGTTTCTCTCTAATTCCTCATGTCTTCCTTGTCCTTCTATTCTTCCTTTTATTTTCTAAAAGGTAGTTCTCCAAGTAGTTGAAATACTTTTAGTTATTTAAGTTAAATAACTTTAGTTAAAATAAGATAAGTAATTTAATAATAAGGAAAATTAATAAATAATATAATAACTAAATAAGAGGGGTCCCCCTCTATTATGCACCCTTTATTTCAATAATCAATAATAGCTTTTCCTTTTTGTTTCATGATACAATCATCAAATATATAAATATATCAGCATCATATAGCATACCATAAACATGCATTCAAATACCATGGCATATATCACTTGTATCTCCCATAAATAAAACATGATATTTTAAAGTTCCAAAAATAAATATCATGGTTTTTCCATCTGTCAAAATAATGGCATAGTCAAGTATCATAATAAACATAATAAAAAATCTGATGGAATTTCTTTCTGAAAAATTATTCCCTTTCTCTGATGAAGTCTTCATATTGAGACTTCTTTTCTTCCAACCGGGCTACCTCAAGATGCAAATCATTTAAACTTCTCTTACCACTACTTGTTGATTTCATCTTTGAGTGAGAAGAGGAAGAGCATTTGGCCATGCTGGTAGAAGTAATAGGGTGCTTTCCTTTATCAATTTGAGATCCATGTGGTATAGTCTTGTGATCTTTTGGAGGAGGAGGAGGAGGAGGCATAGACTCATATGTAGCAACAATATGAACCGGTAGTATTGGTTGAATTGGAGGTGAAGGAAAAGATGCATTAGTGGAAACAATATGAATTGGTGGAGGAGGGGGGTTAGTGGGCCATTGATTGTCTCCAGAAGAAGGATTAGCAAGTAAATTATCCCATCCATTATTATGAGGTTGCACAGGTGATTCAGGAACATTAAAAATACTAGGGTGAGGCTGCAAGATAGAATTAGGGGGAGCTTGGGGTTGTGGCAAGGCATGTTGACCACCAAGGTTCAAATCCCTAGTTTGGATAAGCTAATGGAACTCATCAGAGTCAACATCAAAGTGAATGGAGAACCTTCGTTTCTTATGTCCCCTGGGCTACCAAAATGTATTAGGTCATTTTCCTCTTCTTCCTTTATTTCCTCCTCTACTGCTACCCCTGTTGAAGAAGCTCATCTATGTTCATCATAGTCAAGTTAGTACATGCATAATACAAGGTGAGATAAAACATCTAAAACAATTTGTCATCATTATTAAATTGTCTCTGACATAACACAACCATGCAACATAAATGGGAAATGAAGGGGAAAAGTGAAAATAGGGACAAAAATATAAGTCTAAGAACATTCAATCAACAACACCCAAGCCTGAAATCCATAGATGTTGATTACTACTTCCATACAGAAGCCTGTCCAAATTTAATTTCAAAATATTTCTGCAAGTGTTTAACATAATACCAATCATCCAAAATAATTCCCAAGTCCTTTCACATCTTTTAACTTTGCCCTTTTAGTATGTTGACTGCATAAGTTGTATATTTTTCGAATGCATATTATTTAATTATATAGACATGAATGAAATGGAAAAAATAAATTTAATGAAAGGGACTTTGGGAAATGACTTATATAAAGTGAAATTGATGAAGGAAAATAGATCTATATAATAAACATATGACTTCATTTAATTAACTTCACAATGTCATGAACAAAAGATTGGCTTTGTCTTTATTGCGTCTGACTCAACCAAATCAAAACTAACCATTTGAAAAGTGTTTTCAAGCCATTTCACATCATTCATACATATTGTAGTAAAATCTTTCCTTTGAAAATGTTGATCGTATATCCCAAACTATGCCATTTCTGGTGCATATATTCCATTTTAATTAAATAAACAAGGAAAAAATGAAAACATGAACTTAAATGAATAGGATTTGAGGGAATCGGTTATGAAAAATGAAATAAATGAAGGGATAATGAGTCTATATAATAATCCCTTTTAAAACACCTAACTTAATCTATTCAATTTTGCAATCTTCAATTACAAATGTCCTCAATCAATTTTCCCTTTACTTATATCATCCAATATAAATCCAACTAGCTTTGTCAAGTGTTATGTTTAACATTCCATAATTGATCTGAAAATGAAAATGCTTGAGTCTCTTAAAAATTGCAAGTGAAATTTGTATGTGCTTGGGTAATAGGATCAAGTTACAAACACATAAAACTTAATGAGTTTTTTTACTTAATCATGAGCAGCATAAATGGACATAACAACATTCAAAGTAAACATATTAACACAACAAAATGATAAAGGAGTTCACCCCTCTTGGGCTACATCTCATGGTCCATCTTCCAATGGATCATTTTCATTAATGCTCAAAGTGTCAAAATCAGTTCTTTACAATGCTCATATTGTAAAATAGATGGCTTCAATGGCTCCAGAATGTCCAAAAACCCTTAGTTGGACTCTTCCTACACTTGGTTTGGCCAAAAACTGAGTTGGAAACACTTCCTAGAAGTTTCTCCCAATTCTTTGTTGTCTCTTCTCGCCAAAACACACATGTGTGTGACTAACTTCGCTCACGTGCGTTTTCCATACCAAAAACCTAGCACCACGCACATTCTGCAATTCGTGGCATTCTGTCGAACAGTTGGCGTGACAAGAGCCTTAACCATCGTAGGTGTCGGTCGCATGGGCTCCATATGGCCACGTCCTAGAGCCAAATTCGGAGTCATTGGAATACGCGCCCGTGGACTAACTATTGGATCCCATCATGGCTTGACCATTGGATATAACTATTGAAACCCCACATGAAAGGTATTAAGGTAAGGTTGTATGTATTGGTTTATGTATAACCGAGGGTTGGGGATAAGTCCCGACCCTTTTCTCTGCCCAAATAAACATTGAATCAAACTTAAATACAAATTTACAACATATAGGTTAAGTAACACATGGCAGGCAGGTTTGTTTCTTGACTTATGCCAACACTCTACCACTTGCCCCGAAGGTCGTGCCACGTGGCAACCCATGTCTGGGCCACGTGACACCATACCATTGGTCCACAAATACACCACGTGTCAACACCAGATAGGTCCACCTCATATGCCAAATCACCTTGCCACGTCAGCACCTCTGCCAATTCAACAATCCATGTCACCCTTCCATTTCAATTGTACAGTCATACAGACTATACGGTCAGCTGCCACGTGGCCTGTATGGATTGTACAGTCAACAAAATTTGACTTGTTTGGAAAATTGGACAGAACGTGATATCTATGGAATACGACATCTGTTTGAACCCGTTCAAGTTGTGTTGGGATTGTGAGGACAAGACCTAAACACGAGTCTGTTTTCAAGCAATTCCGAGAACTTTTATTTTTGAGCATATTTTGATCCCCTGGATCACTCCTCCCCATTGGGAACATTTTGGACCTCCAAAAGACTAATTTCAGTCTATCTAAATATTAGTGTACAATTCCCTCACCTTTACAACCTCAATTCATTTGGCTTTGCTTGGATTTGTACCTTTAAGACACACTCGAAGGTATTCCACATTCCCTCATTTTGAAGTTCTCATCCTCCTGTCAAGGATTGTATCCTCATGCATTTCTGAAAGATATTGTGGAGAGAAATCATCTATGGAAGGAATCTGAACATGCTCTCCTTGATCATCAATCAAAGGAGGCTCATACAATATCAAATTCTCAACATTAACAACTACATACATTTGCATATAAGGAGGCAATTCCAAATGGAAGGCATTGTTACCAATCTTTTCAAGAATCTTGAAAGGTCCATATCTAATTGGTTTCAATTTTTTACCTTCTCCTTTAGGCCTCTCTTTGCTAATGTAAAGCCAAACTTCATCTCCAACTTGGAAACTGTGATCAACACGATGCTTATCGTGTCTTGTCTTGTACTTGGCTTGCATCTTTTCCAACTGTTCTTGTACCATTTGATGCACCAACTGAATTTGTTCAATGAACTTATTTTCCCTATCAATGTCATAATGACCATCAATAGAAATATCCTTCCCAAAGATAAAATCTAAAGGAGATTTTGGTAAATAACCAAAACATGCCTCAAATGGATATGTTTGAGTTGAAGAGTGCTTAGCTTGGTTGTAAGCATGTTGAATGTAGTGTAGGTGCTCATCCCAAAGCTTAGGATGCTTGCTGCAATAACCACGAAGAAGATGTACTAATCTTCTATTCACCACTTATGTTTGACCATCAGTTTGTGGACAAAAAGTTGTGCTCTTTTTCAACTTGGTGTCCATGAGTGCCCATAAGCTTAACCAAAAGTTCCCAATAAATCAAGAATCTTGATCAGAAATAATGGATTTGGGCAACCCAAAATGTACCCAAACATGTTGAAAGAACATTTGCGTCGTTTCTTCAGCTATAACATGCTTCTTACAAGGCATCAAAATACACATTTTGTTGAAACAGTCAACTACAACATAAAGATAATCATGATTTATTTTAGACATAGGTAGACCTCCTACAAAGTCCATGGAAACGCTTTCCCAAGGACGAGAAGGAACCGGAAGTGGAGTATACAAAACCAACTTTCTATTTCTATTACTAGGATTACTTCTAGCACATAAAGAACATCCTCTTACATATATTGAAACACTTTCATTCATTTTAGGCCAATAGAAATACCTTTGCAAATTAGCCATCGTCTTGCCTACACCAAAGTGGCCAGTAATAAGAGAAGAATGTGCTTCCCTTATGATGTTGACTCTTTTACCTTATGGAATGCATAGCTTTCCAAGATGATAGAAAATCTTATCATGCACATGGTAATCCAATTCCTCAACTTGGTTAGAATGACACAAAGTTGCATAAACCTCTTTAAAATCAACATCTAAAGCATATTGTTCAACATATCTCTCACGCATGGTAGAATTATGCTTAAGAATAAATGAAGCACTAACAATAGGCCTAGAAAGCATATCATCAACTTTGTTATACATGCCTTTCTTATACCTTATAACCAAGTGGAATTGTTGTAGAAAACCCATACATCTGAAGTGCCTTGCTTGTTGTAGCTTTGTTTGTGATTGTAAGTATTGCAATGGTTGATGATCTATCTGAATGATAGTTTATTTTCCCAACAAATAATGTTTCCATTTTTTCACACTTTGTACCAATGCATACAAATCCTTATCATAAGTAGGATAGTTAATCACAACACCATTAAAAGCTTCAGAATGAAAACAAATGGGCTTACCATGTTGCAGCAAGACAAATCCCATTGCATAATTACTTGCATCTATTTAGATCTCAAATGGATTTCTCAAATTTGGAAGTGCAAGAACTGCAGCTGAACTAATCTTCTCCTTCAATGCATCAAAAGCTTTTTTTTTCTTGCCTCCCCATTGGAAAACTTTCTTGATGCTCGTCACTCCATGTAATGGAGCTGCAATTGAAGAGAACTTAGCAATAAACTTTCTCCAATATTGGGTTGCTCCCAAAAATATTCTTACCTCTGTCACATTATTGGGATTGGGCCAATCCAAAATGACTTTGACCTTGGAAGGATCAATTTTCAATTCTCCTCCTTCAGCAATATGTCCCAAGTAAACAAGTGAGGTCTTTCCAAACTCACATTTAGACATCTTCAAGACATCCAAAACTTGATTTACATGCATAACATGCTCTTCACGAGATTTGCTAAATATCAAAATGTCTTCCAAGTGGACAATCACACAATCATCAAGAAAAATGCCTTAAAACATCATTCATGACTCTCATGAATGTAGCAGGAGCATTACAAAGCCCAAATGGCATTATCATTCACTCAAAAAAACCTTTCTTTGTTTTGAAAGTTGTCTTCCATGTGTCTCCTTCAACAATCCTAATATGATGATATCCACTTCTCAAATCCAACTTAGTAAAATACTTAGCATTTTTCAATTGATCAAGCAAATAATCAATTCTAGGAAGAGGATAACGATTATTTACCTTAATCTTGTTCAAGGCTCTGAAATATACACGCATGCGCCATGTACCATCTTTATTTGTTACTAAAACAATTGGTGACCCACATGGCGATGTGTTTGGCATGATGACCCCTTTGTCAAGCAACTCTTGGATTTGTTTTTTAATTTCAGCATTCTTCGTGACTGAAATCTTGTACATACCAATGTTTGGAAGAGGACAATCTTGTTGCAATTGTATCTCATGTTGGATACCCCTTTTTGGAGGCAATCCTTTTGGTTCCTGAAACATCTCATCATATTGGTTAAAAAACTCATATAAATCATATTTCAACGTTGCATCACAACCTTGGAAAGCTTCTTTTTCAACATTGTCTTTGGGTTTGATCATCAAGAGGACAAAATTATTACTAGCATTGACCAATCTCTTCAATTGTCCAACATTTAAAAGTGAAAAATTCAGTTTCTTTGTATGTGCTCTAACAATGTACTCAAATCCATTTTTAAACAAATGATACTTGTTCTCATGACGATGAAAGATGACTCTCATATCATATAAATATGGACTTCCCAACACAATACCACAGATATCCAATGGAATAACATCAAGCTCTACCTCATCTATAAAGTTTGCAGTGATGGAAAATCTAAGTTTACACCTTCTTGTCACATGCAATTTGGCATTGTCATATATCCATCCTAGAGGATATGGTTTAGGATGTGGAGTAGTTTCCAATTTTAATTTCTTGACAGTGTCTTCAGATATGAGGTTTTCTTGAGATCCAATATCAAAAAGAGTATCTATATCGGTATGCTTTGAAATAACCCTTATGTGGAAAAGCTCTATTCTTCTTTTTTCATGTTGAGTTTCATTGAGGCTACTACTACTTGAAGAACTAGTACTTGCAATAGAATCCTTACATTGAAAACCCATGGCTGTAATTTTTGTTTCATCTCCTGAATCAAAACCCAAATCATGTTGTGTAATTGTAGTAGTCTTTGGTTTCCGCTTATGGCTGAACTTTTTGGGTCGCATTTTAGCATGAAGTTTCCAACAATGGTATTCATCGTGGACATCCTTTAAACAATGTTTACATGAGAGCTTCTCTCCCTCTTTCTTGACTGGAGAATTATTTCTTCCATTTCCTTTGAATTTCCTCTTTCCCTTGTCTCCCTTAACAAAAGGCGTCTTGCTGCCCTCTTGAGGTCCATTCCTCTCTCTTTCTTCCAAATGAGTTGCTTGTACACAAAATTCATCTAGACTTGTAGGGTTAAACATAAGTATTGTGTGCCTCAAGTAGCTGTGCAATCCTCCAATGTATTTGAGTAAAATTTCTTGAGAAGATAAATCTATACCCAAAATCAAAGATCTTCTTCTATATTCTTGAGTGTAGCTTTGCACACTTTTCCCTTTAGCCTGTCTAAAGTTTTTCCAACCCATAATATCTTTCTGCATGTATGCTAATGGATAAAATTGTCTTTTAAGTGAAACAATAAAACCATTCCAAGAGGATAAAACTTTACTGTGTTTCTTCATGTCCTCTTGAGTTTTGGCTTCCCACCAAATGAGTGTTGCACTTTCCAATCTAGGTGAAGCAAGCTGAATCTTATTTTCATCATCTTTGATTCTTTGTATTCTACAATACACTTCAATCTGACGACTCCAGTTATCCAATTTCCCAACATTTACCTCTCCAGTGTACATAGGCAATTCAAACTTAATATCAATCTTAAGCAAAGGATTTTGTAGAGAAATTTTACCATGTTCCTTTGGAGAATTTGGAGGTGGTTGTGAAATGGTAGAAGAGGTGGAAGATGGAGGTCTAGGAGGTGGAGTATCACCATTCCCTCCATTTCCTTTTGGAGTTTTATCACCACTATCTTCATTTCCCTTTGGAGGATTTGAGCTTTCACCTTGAAACCTTGCATTTCTTTCTTCAAATAAAACTTTCACCATTTTTGTCATATCATAGAAAGATTTTCTGAAAGTTTCATCCTATGAAGTAAGAGTTTCATGACTCTCCTCATGAGCCATACTTGGTGAATATCTCCTTGAATCTTGAGTTGATTGTGTAGTTCTCCTTCTTGAAAGTTGAGAGCTTGGCTCTACAAGTTGACCTTCTCCTCTTGTGAGCTTCAACCTTGTAAGCATCAGAAAAAAAACGCTTGCAAACAATCAAACCTTCAAAAACCTATGCTCTAATACCAACTTGATTTGAAAATGAAAAGTCTTGAGTCTCTTAAAAGTTGCAAGTGAAATTTGTATGTGCTTGGGTAATAGGATCAAGTTACAAACACACAAAACTTAATGAGTTTTATTTTACTTAATCATGAGCAGCATAAACAGACATAACAACCATCAAAGTAAACACATTAACACATCAAAATGATAAAGAAGTTCACCCCTCTCTTGGGATACATCTCATGGTCTAGCTTCCAATGGATCAATAATCAAACATAATGTATGAGTATCATGTATATAACATAATGTTATCCATCCTGTGAATCAAGTTCTTATGATATAAGTCATAGGTATTAAACCAACTGCATTCATCAATAAGTCTATGGATGCCATGACTAAGTTTCCAAATAGTGTTTGAGAGAACAAAATAAAATATATTGTAGGTCTCGATTCATTCTCATATTATCATTATGACTCAAAAAGACCGTCATAAACTGGATTCCTTGAACCTGTACTTAGAATGATTGAATCAAAAGAACCCAAAAAGAAATAACAGTAAATAAATATTACAACCAATCTATACCATGAAGACTTAATCAAATTTTGTTGAAGTTACAAATTTGTCATCAATAAATTCTCAAAAAAAGATGACGAAGGGAAATAGTTGAGCTGGTCATAACCTCAAGTAAGGCATGTATTGTATCTCGAGAAGACTTAAGTTCGAACTTGATAAGTAGAATCATAGACTTTGTGTTTGAAACTATCCCCTTTTAGAACCAACGTGTAGCATCAAACCAATTGTAAGAGTCATTGTAAATCCATTTCCTAGCCGAGGTGAAACCAGACTTTGTCAAACATGTGTAACAAAACTTATATCAACAAAAAACTAAATTCCATATCAAAATTTATGATTTTTGACTCTAAAATTATGATACACATGTAGCTAACCAAATACATACAATTTATTTAAGAGTCTGAGTTTATTAAAGTTCTGGACAAGCATGAGTTTGAAACCCCATTTTCTTCCTCGTAACTTAAAACATTTCTTATTTTTAGAAGGAAATGTTATCCCCATTTTGAGGATAAATAAGGAGATTATGTCTCGAGGCCCTCAAGTTGCATATATGGAGTGTCAAGAGACTACATGACTAGCAGTATCTTTTTTTCACCGATGAAGACCCTTCTCACCACCACAGAGGTTGTAGATTTTTGGATGGTATCTACCACACCAGCTAGCTTCTAGAAGGTAGTGGGCCTTTATCCATAAGGTACAAGTCAGGTATTATGGTGTGTATCATTTCAATACTTGAGGCATTTGAGTATGTTGTATCTTACACTGCTTTAGATTTCATGATATATGCTTGGACAATATGCCTTTTTCCCTGCTTCACCTTGGTGGTTGACATTGTGCCCTAGTAAGTGGTCTTCCTTGGGGACGGGTTTGCTACTGGGAACTCCCTCGAAGAACCATCGTACCATTCCCAACCATACTTACCACTTTCCATCACTATTTCTCCCAATTTCCTTATCTCTTGGGATTTTAGGGTGTATTGAACCAAGAAGGGGTTGTCCCTCATTCTATGGGAAGAAGGGGTTGAAGGCCCTAAGGGATTGTTGTTGGGTAAAATATAAAAGCCTATGTATAAACCTTCTAGATGCTTCACCCAGGGATCACCCAAGAAAGTAATGAAACACTTATCTTTGAGAAAAAGGGGACCCACAAGAAATATGATTATAAATGCTTAAAAAGGTTAGTTGGAGGATAGGAGGTCTCATCATGAGTCGACCTGTCATGTTCATGGATATATAGTGGTATGGAATTACCATCATCTGGTCACCAAACCAGGGTAATGGCTCTAAGTTGCATGGTTGAGAGAAATGGGGTCTCATCACAAGCCAACCTTCTCGATACTGCTAGGTATTTGTGGGTAACATTGTCATTATCTGGACACCACGCCAGGGCAATGGCCTTCAAATTGTCCTTAAATTTATGAAAGAAACAAAGAATGGAAAAATAATGGGATTGGAAAAAGTGCATTGCAAACGAAGGTACCACAAACCCTCTATAAAGGCACCCATGAATGAGACTCTACAACACCTTGTATGTCATGAACCCCATGCCCATTGAGTCTTGACCCTTAACCGCTTCATCCACTTTACATGGCTTAGAGATGGATCTTTTGTAAACTCTCCTTGAACTAGGGAAAGATCTACCCAACATGACACCTTGTCAACTCTCCCATATTCAAGCTTGACAAGTCGCATAATGTCTTTGAGCAATTAATTGCTTGACAGGGTAATATTTGATGCAGATACTTAGGTGGCTCATTTATTGACTTGATATACTTATCATGATACTTTGACTTGAGATCCTTGGAGGGCGTGCTTATTTGTCTTTGCAGGACCTAGTTGGTCAACAGTTTTGGAAGAACAAGCCTAGCTTGGGCTTCCATGGGGCTTGAATCCCACAGGTGGATGCCAAGGGCCCACATGCCAGATGAGAGAGGTGACACCTTAGAGGCCTAGAATATCACTTGGATGACATAACCTATCCCCCATATGCCAAACGCCTAGGAGAGGCAAAACATCACTTTTAGAGGCATGACATCACCTAGGGGGCTTAGGGTTTGGTGGTGAGCTTGATATGCATTGGCACAAAGACATTTTGAGGGGTTTGAGGTTTTGACCATGTAGGAAGTGACTTGGATGCTTGACATGTGGCTTTGGGAAGCCTTTCGACACTCCTCCATCACCAATGATTTTCTCCTAGTGCCAAAACGTCCCCCAAAGGCATGGCGTCTTTCTAAATTAGGGTTTTCTTTGTGTACAAGTGAAATTAAAGTGAATTGTTTAATATTACTTTGTAAAAAGGGGCAAGATTAGGGTTGTTGACCCCTAGTATTGTGTTTTACCCTAAATTATGTGGACAAACCATCTTAGTGACATTTTGTATAAATAAGAGATCATAAGATCTCATTTTATCATAACTCTCCCTCTTGTGAGAAGCACTTGGTCTAAAATTTTCGCTACACTTGGAGTATTTTGCCTTTTGTTTGATGGAATAATTCTTTTTTGGTTATGGTTGATGATGATGATGGTGCGCTATCTCTTGGATGTCATTTTTTGATGTTGTGGAGGTTTACTTTTGCATGTTAAAATATCTTTCTTGAATGGTGTGGTTTATTTACCTTGTTATTATCATTTGTACTTAAAGTTGATGTTGTTTTGGCCAAGGATAGATAGGGAGTATAAGGATATACACCCCTATCCTAGTTTCCACCATTTTATCAAGTTATTTTGCAAGGGTTTTGTTGAGGAAGTAAGAGGATTTACACCCCTCATCTTCAAACCCTAGCTAGGTTACTTACCTTGGGAAGTAAGAGGATTTACACCCCAAGGGTTTAGTAGTCCTAGCTCTTTATTTTTTACCCCATTAGCCCATAACTAAAGGCACTAGTCTTGCATTGGATAAACAAAATATTGCATTGGGAAACATAATTTCTTGTCATATTTACTTTTTGCAACTTGGATTATGTTCCTTGTGCTTAAGGCACCTCATAGCCACAAGGGCGTCCCCATCAAAGAGATAGTTCTTGATTCTATTAAAAAGTTACATCTTCAGCCATTAGGGATGTAGAAACCCTAACTTAATTGCTTGAATAACTCTCTAATCAACCATTGGAAATTGCCCAAAGTTTGCACACTTGTCTTGCTTGCTCTAGAGCACTTTTTGGAAAAGTTTGGAGGAGTTTTAGTGGGTGATGTTTTTGCTGTAACACTTTGATTGTTACAGCCATAAGGCTGATATAATTTTCTGCAGAAAGTGTTTACAACAACCTTGTCTTTTCATGCTAGTATCTTGGTCTTTAATCTTGAGTTTGGCTAGTATTTAGCTAGTCTTTCTCTTGTATATTTCACTTGATTTATAGCATTTCTCTTGCATCTTATGGTGTCATTTTATTTCTGATATACATTGTTACTAACAGCTGCTATTATGGAAAAAAAGCTTAACTTGCTTGTCCAATTAATTATATTGCAATATATGCTTGTTTTTCTTGTGTCTTGGGCAGGTATTTCACCATTTGCAAGTTACTCAACATACTTGAAAACCCTTGGACCTTCCCAAGACTCCATTCCAAGACCTTCATACCACTTAGAATTGACCTTTAGGGAATTCATCTCCATCTTCATCTTTTTCCATCTCATTCCCCCTAGGGTCACCAGGATTCCCCCTTTGAGGTGATTACCTCACCTCTAAACTGACAGGGACACCTGCCTAAGGTGACAGTGGGTAGGTGACCTATTAAGTTGTCATAATTTAGTGGTTGGGTTTGGCTTCGACCAACCTACAACTTATGCGATAAAATTTTGGCTCCGTTGTCGAGGAGGATTTTGAATCCTCTTTGGAACCCTAACGACATTTTGGCTAGCTATCCCAAAGCCTTTCATTTAGATTGCATGGTGACTCCATCCAAGGGATGTTCCCTTTACACCTTTCTTGATGATCTCTTCTTAAATCTTATCTCACGACCCCACCTTCCGAGAACCCACTTTCCCCTTTTTCCCCTTTCATCCCTTGATGATCCTTGAGCTATTACCATGAGCAACTCCATTGAGGTATTACCATAAGTAATGGAACCATGGCCTCGTGGGACTTACCATGGGAATTCCATAAGGTTTATCTCTCCTTTGATGTTCAGGATATTCCTGGATATCCAAATAATTGCGCCCCGAAGTGGAGGGAAAGTTGCCCTAAATTTAATGTCGATCCAACACTAGCAGTCACCCATGTCATTGATTATATGAAGTATGATTCAAGCCTATATGTGCTACATGAGGATGTGCTAATGAAAATTTTTGTATCTTCACTGGAATCAAGTCAAAGGAATTTCCTTGCACACTCATGTAACCCTAAGAGTATACCCTCTTCTACCAAGCTCATTGAATAATTTCTCAAGCACTATCGGCTAGCTACCCTGAACTTGCAAGATACTTTCCAAGAGATCAAAGACGTTCTTTGTAGAGAAGGTTTTCTTGAAGATGAGGATGAATAAAATCTTGAAGAAGATCATGATGAAGAAGATACGGATGAGACATATGATGAAGATGAAGCATCTTCCCTTCCACTTGATGAGGACATCCAAACATTTTCTCCTCTTGCACATCAAGAAGAGAACATGATGAGTTACAATCCTTTTGAAAACTTTGATGATGATTTGTTCCATGACTGTGGAAATGAAGAAAACTTCCAAAAGGATCTCGATGAAATTTCTCTTGCAGAAGGCCTGAACGAGACTTTGTTATATGCTTTCCCTTTTGAATAAACTTAAGTTATCCAGCCTTGTGAAGATGTGATCAACTCCTATGATGCAAATGAATTCATGGAACAACCCTTGGATATAGTTGAAAAACACATTGATGATTTCTTATAGGTTGGCAGATGCGGATGGGATCTTGGTTGTTTCATTTTTATAGAGACCCCATTTATGACATTGAGGATTTCTCTCAGGAAAAGTGGGTGTCATTTTTATAGGATTGGTATTCATGCGTGTATGATTCAGATATTTGGACGTCTGGTAATGATATGGTTACAGATATGTTTCGCCCCTTCGAGGATGACTTGTCACAACATACTCAGAGTGATTTTCAGCCATCCCTTGATACATACCCTTTTGAGGATTCAGATCTATTTTATGAGGACTTTCAATCATTGTGCTCAGATTTTGATAGGCACCAGGTCATGGCTAGCCAAATCATTCAGAGGTCTGCACTACTAAACGAAAGAAATTTCATGTTGAGACTTTGGGAAAGGATTTACAGACAAAGAATAGACATTTCCTAAGTTCGACGAAGAAGTTTTTCTCTAAGGTTGTGCCTTACCTCATTTCCTTTTGTTTGGGAAATCATAGGGTTTTCTTGGGATCTCTTGTCCTTTCTCAATATTCAGGGAGTAGTGATTTTCTGAGTGAAGATGAAGAGGAGTTTTTGTCTACATATGGTAGCCCTCTTCATAGATGGATTGATCAGGCTTGTGGCTGCACTGGTTGTATGACTTCACCTGACGTCACCTATCACCAGATCTTCAGGGCCCCAAGGCCCCAGGTAAGTAGGTAGGTCATTTTTCTTTCCCCTTCATTTGCATCTTGATTTCTCATATTAGTTTAGGTGCATTTAATTTTCATTTTTCTCTACTTGCATATTGATTTCATGCATAGTTTAGAAATTTTTGAAAAAATGTCAAAGTTTTTCTTATCTAGATTAGTTTTCATTTTGGATTAATATATAGATATAAGGATAAAAGGGTGATAGCACCACCCTATATGCTCTAATCCCTTTATCTAAGTTTTGGTAGGCACGGGTCTACCAAGAGATGTTGTGGTTCTCATGCACTCTACGGGGAGCACATTTCCCCAAGTAGGAGCCAGATGTTATCCCCATTTTGTGCATAAATAAGGAGATTATGTCTCTAGGCCCTCAAGTTGCAAATATGGAGTTTCGAGAAACTACATGACTAGCAGTATCCTTTTTGCACAGATGAAGACCCTTCTCACCACCATAAAGGTCGTAGATTTTCAGATGGCATCCACCAAACCAACTGGCTTCCAGAAGGTAGTGGGCCTTGTTCCATGAGGTACAATTTGGGTATTATGGTGAGCAAATTTCAATACTTGAGGCATTAAAGTATGTTGTATCTTATACTTCTTTAGATTTCGTGATATATGCTTGGACATTATTCCTTTTTCCATGCTTCACCTTGGTGGTTGACATTGTGCCCTAGTAAGTGGTCTTCCTTGGGGATGGGTTTGCTAATGGGAAATCCCTTGAAGAACCATCGTACCATTCTCGACCATAATTACCACTTTCCATCACTATTTCCCCTCATTTCCTTGTCTCTTGGGATTTTAGGGTGTATTGATCCAAGAAGGGGTTGTCCCTCATTCGATGGGAAGAAGGATCTTGAGGCCCTAAGGGATTGTTGTTGGGTAAAATATAAAATCCTATGTATAAACCTTCTATATGATTCACCCAGGGATCACCCAAGAAAGCAATGAAACACTTATCTTTGAGAAAAAGGGGACCCACAAGACATATGATTATAAAATCTTAAAAGGGTTAGCTGGAGGATAGGAGGTCTCATCACAAGCTGACCTATCATGTTCATGGATATATAGTGGTATGACATTACCATCATATGGTCACCAAGCCAGGGTAATGGGTCTCAGTTGCATGATTAAAATAAAGGGGGTCTCATCATGATCCAACCTTCTCATTCCCACTAGATATTTGTGGGTGACACTGTCATTAACTGGACACCACACAAGGGCAGTGGCCTTCAACTTGTCCTTAAATTTATGAAAGAAACAAATAATGGAAAAATAATGGGTTTGGAAAAAGTGCATTGCAAAAGAAGGTACCACACACCCTCTACAAAGGCACCCATGAATGAGACGCTACAACCCCTTGTATGTCATAAACCCAATGCCCATTGAATCTTGACCCTTAACCACTTCATTTACTTTACATGGATTAGAGAGGGATCTATTGGAAACTCTCCTTGACCTAGGGAAAGATCTACCCAATAGGACACCTCGACAATCCTCTCATATTCAAGCTTGACAAGTCACATAATGTCTTTGAGCACTTAATTGTTTGATAGGGCAATCTTTGATGCACATGGTTAGGTGGCTCATTTATTGACTTTATCTACTTATCATGATACTTTGACTTGAGATCCTTGGAGGGTGTGCTTATTTGTCTTTGCAGGACCTATTTGGTGGACAGTTTTGGAAGAACGAGCCTAGCTTGGGATTCCATGGGGCTTGAAGCCCACAGGTGGATGCCAAGGGCCCACATGTCGGATGAGAGAGATGGCACCTCAAAGGCCTAGAAGATGACTTGGATGACATAACCTAGCCCCCACATGCCAAACATTTTTCCTAGGAGAGGCAAAACATCAACTTTAGAGGCATGACATCACCTAGGGGGGTTAGGGTTTGGTGGCGAGCTTGATATGCATTTGCACAAGAACGTTTTGAGGGGTTTGAGGCTTTGACCATGAAGGAAGTGACTTGGATGCTTTATTGTTGTGCTACTTATATGATTATTATAATTCACTCATTAATCATCAGTCCGCGATTCATAATCAACAGAGTTACAAGACACTAGTAAGAGAGGTAATTCTAATGTCACGAGTATAGACTAATCTAGATTATGCATGCTGGAAATAAAGAAAATTGTCAAACTGAAATTCACTTTGGTTTTCCTTCACAGAGAAGCTACTTACTCCATTATGGCACATGCAAGTATGAGATGGAGTCTTTTGATAAATCAACTCTCCTATCTGACCCAGAAACCTAATTATGCAATCACACTCTAAAAAGGAAATCACACATCAATCATCAAGGCATAGCATGGATAGTTCAATAACCAGTAAATTGGTATGTTGTGGTTCACAATAATCTATTGTGAACTTCACTAGTTCTTTTCCAAATGTATTTGACTATTGCTACAAACTTCTATGTTTACTAAGAGAAATTAAATTCATAGAAACAGGGCATATGAAAAAACAGAGTAATTAAATATCTTAAGCAATCATGTAATCAAAATCCTGAAATGAATTGTGCTACTAACATATGAAACTGTCAGAGATGATGAACTAAATTTGAGAAATCAAAGCTACAGATAACCTAACAATTACACTACTGAAATCAAATGCTAATACCAATCTACAAGGATGATGACCTCTGTTGGGTGGTGGGCCCTTGCCGCTTCAACGGGTCAACAACTGGAGTCTACAATAATTTGGCCTTCAATCTACACATCACTCTTACTCAAATCTCAAAAAAAGAAATTAAACAATACTAACAACTCAACTCACATTCATTCGTAAATGATCAAGACATGGAAATAAATGATATTCTTCTATTAAACTTCGAACTCGGGATATGTTCTACAATATGCAATGTTGCTTCACATGTTGTGTTATGCTATCTCTCTATATATCTCCCACCATCCTTGCCACAACTATTTAAACAATCTTTAGTCGTGAAACACAAGGAGGTGAGATATTTAGAAGATTAAGAATTGTCAAATTTATCCATTCGGTTACATATTTTAAGCTTCATCCTCATGACATGAAGTGTATGAGGATGAAGCAATAATCAAACTAGCTTAAGATAGTCTTGCTAGAACTTTGATGATTTAATAAACATTCAACAATTATCTTAGGCACAATCTGGATCTAATCTTGGGATGCTATGTTTCCTATATTGGTACTAGATCGTGACAGGTTAGATACGGTAGATAGTACCGGATCCGAACAACACGCAATTGGTTGGTACCGAACTAGAACAGTATGTGGACGTTGGTACCGGACTAGAATAGTTTTGCTGACGTTGGTACCGAATCGCGACAGTGAATGATCTGGTGCATAAGTACCGCATGGTTGGGCTGACATAGAAGTGTCGAACTTGTCCAAAGTTCAAAGGCTATACGTGGCAATTTTAAACATTAGTACATAAAATATTTAGTATCATAGCTTAATAAACCACAAAATGCATGAGTTCAAATATAATTTAACTTATGACCTTATAAGTGACTGGAGGTAGTGTTCTTTGTCATTTATCCAAGCTTAGTTAGTCCAAAAAGGTATAAATGAGGAGCATAATATGGTAATGGGGATGTCAATTTAGAGGCTCAACATTCCCCCATGCCAAAATCATTGCATGTCCTCATGCAACTTAAACATACTCAAAATTTTCAAAACTTGAGACTCCATTCTCTTTACTCTTGTGGATCAATGATGTTGACAGCTGAGGCTTCTGCTTTGAGTTCCCTTTTTATGACCCGAATGTATTGTAAGAGTATTAATACCTTCTTGAGCTTATTAGAACTCTCTTCATGGTCATCTTGGAGTTGTTGGTTGGTTGCCTTCAGTTGCTCGTTTTCCTTCTTGATATATCTATCCAGTGGTCGGTATTCATTTACCTCTTGTTTTAGTTCCTGGTTTTTCTTTTGTAGGTCCTCAATCTTCCTCTTCATCTGTCCTTTTGTTAAGTTCCTCATTGATCCCATTGTTTCTGGCTGGATGTGTTCTCTTTCCTCCACTTCCACCCTCATCCCACACAAAGTAATAGTAACTTGCTCCTCGTTTAAGCTAGGGATGTCATCCTGGACTGGTAGGTCTAGGGAAGGGGAGGTAAGATCTATTGGGTCTTCATGTATAAGAGGACTGAGAACTTCTTTTCCTTTCTTTTCCATGCTCCTTGTGGTTCTTTTAGAAGGGGGTGATGGATCAGAAGTGATAACAAGTTTCCTTTTCCTCTTTTCTTTCCGTGGAATGGTTACAGGAGGTTGTTCTATGGACTATTTATCTTTATGCTTTGAGCTACTCTTCTCTTTCCTCAAGGGTTTTGACTTATGACCCTTCTCCTCAAGTGATACTACTGATATCTCCTCTACCAATTTTGATTTACCTTTCGATTCTTGACTTTTAAGAGTCTTATTAACTGAGGAAGAGGGCCCTTCTTGTTTACTAGCTTTATCCTTTTGTCTCCCTTCTCTGGAGGATGATGAAGCTACCTTGTCTTTCTTGCCCTTTTTCTCCTTAGGTTCCTTATCTTCATCTGGAGAAGGTTGGGCTTCCTCTACAGGTTCATTTTCTGTGGAAAGGTGTTGACTGATGAGGGTTTTCCAACTAAACCCTTTCTTCCTAATTTCATATATAACTAGAATTTTGATAAGACCATGATGATAAATACTAGTCTTCTCAGTTTTAGATAAGGATTTGACACCTCTTACCATTTTGTTCAGACTCATCCATAAAAAGTATGGAAATTCAATTTCAGGACCTCCTTCAAAGTGCAACAAAAGCCTAAGATGGTATAGGAAGGTTACAACATACCTACCTTCAAAAGCGAGGAATCGTTGAAGACTAGCAAGCATTGAATGATATTATTCCTTGATATAGTTTCTAGAAATCCCCTTTTTCCAATCAGGGTGTTGATGGTCTTCCTTCAGAAATCTTTGGCACATTTCTTTATTGATTCCTACTCGTTTGAAATACTTGTCTCCTCTACTAGGTAATCTCGTGGCCTCCCTTAAATTTGCTTCATTGATTGTTAGTTGCAGATTTCCTATGTGCACAATCTCTCCATCGTAACTCTATATAAATGCATGATATACCCTCTCATGACATCCTATGAATTTTTCTAAAAATGACATCCATCCCACTCTAGCATACTTGTCTCTACATAGATGGAACTCCTCGGTCTCCCTATAAATCTGGAAGACCGATTCATGTCTGCTCACAACTATACTTATAAACTGTGAATGAAAATCGGGTTGTAGCGTAAGAGTTTTACTCAATTATCAGCGTAAGGGTTTGATACTAGATATCATAGAGAGGAGTAGGTTCTGTCTAGAGAAAGATGGGAAATGGCGAGAAAAAAATAGTGATGGCGTCAATAATTCGGAAGGTATGTTTAAGTGAAGATGTTGCGAAGGAAATTAAGACGAGATAAGGCTCATCTGGATGGCTTCGCCACCCAGATAAGCCATTTTATTTCTTCCTGACAGTGTAATGATGGGAGCAGGATGTTTGGTATCAAGGCATCATTATTGTTTGGGATAGGCGATTGGACCTCTAAGCGGCGAATTTGATGTGACACAAGGTGGATTCGTGATTACTTAAAGATGAAGTCATTCTTAGTTTAAGGTCATGGCTCATCATTACTGGTCATGCTCATTTCAATTCATACCCACATCCATACATTGTCATTTTTTCCCTCAACATATTTTTAAGTGCTTATGTGGTGAGAAAATTGATTAAGGTTAAGCATATGGGTATGAGGGAAGTAAAAGTTAGGCGCATGGTTTTAACAATAAGGTCATAAGATCTAGTATACACTTTCATACCTATTGTAGTTTTATAAGCAAAGGAAAATAAATAATACCATGTTACCTTTGCTTTTACCATTGCATAACCAATACCCATAGTATATGTGACTGCCTTTGTATTTGAAGTTTGCAGATTATCAGAGTTCATCTTTTTAGGCTGGAGTTTTTTGGAGGCTTAGTACTGAAATTTCTTGTGCTTTATGAAACTTTTTTATTATGTGCTTATCTTTGAATTTATTCTTTTTTGTCTAGTTCTGCAGGGTTGTAAAATGGTCATGTTGGCCTCTGAAGATGAGATGTGAGTCTAGAAAAGAGTCATGAAAGGGGCTCTTTGACCCTCCCCCATGCCAAAGGTGTTGCATATCCTTATGCAAAAAGATCTGACACACTGTATCACCATGGAAGAAAATTGATAAGAGAAGAGAAACCAAATCAAATTCCAAAAGTACATTTGTCACCTAGCATATGATCCCATGCCCTATTTGTTGTTTAAAAATGAAATTGCCTTTCTTCTGATGACTTAAGCACAACATTCAACAATGAAAACAGGGAAATTTTGTATTTTTCCATAAGAACATATCTCACCTAACTTGCTTCAGATATTTACTATCATTAGATGTTATGGATAAATTGTACAGTATAAGTAGATTAGACTCCCTAGTCAGGGTCCCACTCTTAAGAAGTCTCCTTCTTAGGTAATGTAGGATTTAGATGTCAGACTAGTAAATTTGACTTAGGGTGATTCTCAAATGGACATTTGCTTATAGTATTCATTTTTAGATGACAAAAGTGATTTTTTCAATCAAACAAGTATAAATGAGACATTTCTCAACCAGAACCCACTTCCAACAAGCATGTTCAGTACTTTGGTGGGGTAGTTGTGATATTTAGTGAGAGACATACCTTCCCCAGGTAGAATGCCCCATTTCCAATAGGCCTATTAAGTACCCTGATGGGTTTTCCTAGTCATACCACAGACCGATACCCGCTGCCAGCAGACCTGTTCAGTATCTTGGTGGGTTAGTCTCTTAAACCCTTTTTATATCAGAGGCTTCGTGTCCATAGTCACCTATTTTGGTTTTTGTTAAAAAGTGATTTTGCACAGGTGACAGGGGAGGCTCATCTGAAAACCCTTTTACAGGCTGGGATGATATTGGTTTAGAAGGTATACTCTCTTATTTGAATGTCTTTAAAGATTTCTCTGAAGGAAAAATAAACTTATGTATACACATTATTTCTTTAGAATGATCCAGATGTATGATTTGTCTGAGTTTGTCCATAAGAGAATGACCTAAAGTTACCTTAGGGTACTGATACATCCTCTTCCATAAAATTTTCCTAGTGTGCCCACGACAGAGGGTGTTCATATACTCATATGCTACTCTTTAGTAAAGATAATCCAATGATCACTATTGAAGTATAGTTGGGGTGAAATAGTTACTTGTAGGCTAATATTTTTAATCCCTTTAATCATGCTAAAGTATTGATGTTGTTTATAATGGACTTTTTGATGAAGGCAACCTATAAACTCTAAATTTGGTTAAGCATGGTTCCTTACACAACATAGGTAAAATATTATATCTCCTTTGTCAGGCAACAGAACCAAAAGAAATTAAAATACTTCCTTTTAGCCAGCAAAAGAACCAAAAGAAATTAAAATACTTCCTTTTAGCCAGCAACATAACCAAAAGAAATTAAAATACTTCCTTTTAGCCAACCACAGAACCAAAAGAAATTATTGCTTCATAAGAGATGTCATCTGATGTTGCAGTCAGCTCCTTGGTTCCAGCTTAAGTGATTGTTGCACAGCTTCACACTTCATATTAATTGACATAAGATATTGAAATAGACATAACATTCTTTGTCAATTAGGTGATATGTCATGATAGTATCGCATAAGGACAAACTTCTGGTACTGGACCAACACAGTACTGCTGGTACCAGACCAGAATAGAATTTCTGGTACCGGGTCAACATTGTTGGTACTGGACTAGAACAGAGTATTGTTGATGCTTACAAACTGATATTTTAGCAAGTTCGTGAAAGATCAAATAAATTATAGAAATCTACTAACAAAATAAAATGCGAAAGTAAAACAAAGGAGGTGAGAATTCATTGTTACCCTCAGCTTATTAACAAAACACGGTCCACACACCTATGTAAAAAGGTTTTAGGAATAAATCAATCAATCAATGTGGATCATTAGGAAGATTTCCTTCCTTACTGATCACCTGCATATCTGAATTATGTAGCACACGTGTCAGAAATTCTTCTTTTGACAAGAATTTGTTATAAATTCTCAATCGGTTCCCATTCATGAGTAGGGGTGTCTGATGCTCGTCAATTGTCTTTATCCTGATTGAACCATTATCATAGACAGTGTCAATCTCGTAAGGTCCCAACCAATGAGTAGTTAACTTGCCTTTGAAGTTCTTCAACCTGCTGTCATACAACAAGGCCCAGTCTCCTGGTTGAAATTTTTTCTTTTTGAGATACTTGTCATGCCATTTTGTTCTCTTCTATTGAATAAGGGTGGTTCTTTGAAGTGCTTCCTACCTGATTTCATCCATCTCATTAAGCTACAAGATCCTTTGTTGTTGGGCTTCATCTAAGTTCATACCAACTTGTACGATAGTCCTGAAGGTTTTGATCTAGAATTCTATGGGGAGAAGCACCTGCTTCCCGTACACCAACTCGTAAGGTGTATGTCCTGTTGTATTCCTCCAGGTGATTCTGTAAGCCCATAAGGATTCTAGTAGTCTTTCATCCCAATCCTTGTGGTGTAGCTACACTGTTTTAGTCAGAATGGACTCAATGACTTTGTTTGTAGATTCTACTTGCCCATTCGCCTATGGATGATAAGGTGTAGATTTCATGTGCTTGATTTGGTACTGTTATGTAATAGCTTTGACTAGATTAGATGTAAATTGAGTCCCCTCATCAGTCAAAATTTCATGAGGTACACCAAATCTAGTAAAAATGTCATTAAAAAGGAAATCTACCACTGATTGTTCACTTGCAGCTGGTAAATATTTTGCTTCAACCCACTTAGTCACATAGTCAGTACATACAAGTATGTACTTTTTCTTTTTAGATGCAGGATTTATGGGTCCTACAAAGTCTAATGCCCATTTTTCAAAAGGTTCAATGGCTACTTGGGATAGAAGTGGCATTTGGTCTCGTGCAGTAGGCTTACCCATTCGTTGGCATTCATCACAATTGGATACATAAGTTCTAGCATCTTTGAAAATATTAGGCCAATAATAACCAGATTGCAGAACTTTATAGGCAATCCTCTTGTCGGCAAAGTGGCTTCCACAAGGACCATCATGGTAGGCTTGCAGAATATCATGGATCTCATCTTCCCTTACACATCTCCTGATTACCAAATCTGGTCATGTTTTATAAAGACAATCATCGTGCCACATGTAGTTTGCACTTAGCTAAATTACTTTTTGTTTTTCTCTAGGAGACAATTTATGAGGCATCTTCTCTGTCACAAGATAGTTAGCTACATCTACATACCAAGGGGTAAATGTAGAAATAGCAAAAAAAAAATCATCAAGGAAGTTATCATCTACTGGTGCATTATCTCCCAGATGAATCATTCTAGATAAGAAATCAGCCACAAGATTATCCTTACCAGGTCTATCAATAATATTGATATTAAACTCTTGTAATAATAACAACCATCTTGTAACTCTAGGGTTTGTTATAGGTTTATTCATTAATAATTTGATAGCTGAGTGATCGGTGTGTACAAAAGCTTGATATCCTGTAATATAGTGTCTAAATTTATTGATAGCATGGACTACAACTAACAATTCTTTTTTTGTGACCGTATAATTAACTTCCATCGGGGAAAGGTTTTTATTGACAAAGTAAATAGCATAAGGCATTTGATTTTCCCTTTGTCAAAGAACTTCCCCTAGGGCTATGTCTGAGGCATCGGTACAGATATGAAAAGGAAGGGACCAATTTGGTCCTCTTAATACAGGGGTACTTGACAATTTTTGTTTGAGAATTTCAAAAGATACTTGGCATTCATCATTACAATTAAATTCAGCTTCTTTAGATAATAACTTAAATAAGGGGATAACTAAGCTTGTAAAATTCAGAATGAATCTTCTATAGTATCCAGCATGCCCTAAAAAGATGTGAACTTCCTTTTGTGAGGAAGGTACTCTGATTTGTGTGATAATATGAATATTTGTGGGATCAAGTCTCATTCCAGAACCAAAGATGTGATGTCCCAAAACAATACCTTCAGTGAGCATCATCTTTGACTTTTCATTACTTAGGGAAAGATTAGTTTCCTTACACCTAATCAAGACTTTTTCTAGATTGGTCAAAGATTCCTGAAATTCATCTCCATGGACTGTAAAGTCATCCATGTATACTTCCATGCAATCATTGGTCAAGTCAGAGAAAATGGCTAGGACAGCCCTTTGGAAGGTGGTTGGGGCATTGCAAAGTCCAAAAGGAAGAACCTTATAAGCATAGGTTCCCCATGGGAAGGTGAAAGTGGTCTTTTCCTGGTCTTCGAGTGTTATTTGTATTCGGTTATAACCACTAAACAAATCTAGGAACAAGAAATACTTCTTTCTGGACAAGGTATCCAACACCTGATCGATAAATGGTAAGGGAAAATAATCCCTATGGGTGGCTTTGTTCAACTCCCTAAATTCTACATATATTCTCCACTTACCGTTTTTCTTGGGAACTATGACAAGTGGAGACGCCCATTGACTATCTGAAATGGGGTATATGAGGTTGGCTTGAAGGCGTTTTTGCAATTCCTCTTTTATAATATCTTTGAGGGTTGGATTCATCCTTCTCTAAGGCTATCTAACTGGTCTGATTTGGTCATTAGTGTAGATATGATGTGTGCATGTGTCAGGGTGAATGCCTTTCATGTCTGCATAATCTCATGTAAAGGCATCAAATTGTCTTTGGAGCATTTCAATTACTTGTTTATTTTGTTCTGGTTCCAAACTATAGTTGATATACAAAGGTTTTCCCGAGCTAATCTCAACAAGTTCAGTACGTTCTTCCTTCTCTGAGGAAGTTGGTGATAAAGTATATAATTGGGTGATATCAAGGTGCCAAGTTTGTTGAAATTCGGAACTGAAAATATGTGACAATTCTACAAAAGACCTAGGATATTCAATGTAGTTTGTATCAGCCAAGAATAAACTTAAGACTTGTCCATCTTATTGTTCTTGCATTCCTTTTACTTTTTCAAGTGTTAACAGAGGTCTGATGCAATCTTCCTATCCATAAGAGTTTTCAATCCAAACAGGTATCTCTTGTGTTAGTTGGGAAGGAGGGAAAAGGACAAGCTTTTGGCTATGTGTGCCATTGGATATAGTCATCTTGCCCGACCGACAACTGATAAAGGCATCTGTTGTGGCCATCCAAGGGCGGCCAAGAACCACATGGTGTCCTGGTTTGTAGGACGATTTAGAATAGATGACTAGAAAGTCTACCGGATACTCCTAAGAAGCGAGTGTGACTGTGACATCATCTAAACTTCTTGCAGGGCTAATGACCGACTTGTCTGCCAACTCTATCATTGTTTGGGTTGGTATTAACTAGTTGATTTGGATTTTTTTCATAGTGTCAAAAGGCATTACATTAATTGTTGCACCCAAATCAATGAGTGTGTTTGGTAAGGAAATACCATTAATTTCAACAATGAGTACTGGGTTCCCAGGGTCATTATATTTATATGACATTTCAGAAATAAATTCAGATGATTGTCCTACCACCTGAACAAGGGGAGGTTCCTTCTTCTTCCTTCCTGGTTTCTTAAGGCAAAGATCCCTTATGATTTTGGCATATATGGGGATATCCCTGATGGCTTGCAACAGAGGTATTTTTACACATACGTTTTGTAACTCATCCTCTATGTCTTTGTGCAAGGGTGGGTCAAGTTTCTTCTCTAATAGTATTTCAGGGTAGGGTGGAAGATTAACTTGTTGAGGTACTCCTAAGGACTGAGAAGTGGTTGAAATATGAGGGGAAGTTTCTCTTTCTACAGGGGTGGTTTGAGTATTTTCTTGTTCAGAATGATTATCATTTTCTTCTTGAATTATTACTCCATAATTTGATTGATTTACAACTTTCCTGGATCTGAGTTGAATTTTATAGATGGGAAAGGTTTGGACTTCTGCATTCTGCACAGGGTGGGTGGGTTGATTATTGGGGCTAGGAATTGGCTGGGCAGGGATTGTTGTTGGTCTAGGATGGTTGTGGGCAGCTTGGTTTTGTGGCTGTTGATTAGCATTTATAGGTGCTTGTTGCTGCTGGTTAGGGTTCAAGGGTGTTGTGAATTGATGTTGTATAAGAGGTGGAAGTAAATCTTGTACCTAAGGTGGGTTAAATCCAGGTAGTAATTGGGAAATATTTGCAGGATACTGTGGATATGTCGGGTAAGAGGGATTCCCATACACAGGTCCCCTCCAACCTTGTTGCCACGGTTGAGTTTGAGCTTGTTGCGGTGTCCATTGGGGATAGGGAATTAGAGAAGGACCCCATTGTTGTTGTTGATATTGTGTATTAGGGTCATAAAATGCATTGGGGTTTTTTGCTTTCCAAGGCCTCCTAGAAGGGTACGGTTGTTCCTATGAGACTCCTACTCCCCTATAAATGGCTTGTAGCTCAAGCAAGGTTGGACACTTTGATGTGGGGTGCTCTAGTGTACACAGCCCACAAATTTCTATGACATTTAATGGGAATTCTTTCTCAGGGTGCTTCTTTCGACATTTAGGACAAAAGATTGCAAAAACAACATCTTCTTTTTGCTTCTTTTTCAGTTTTAGGGTATCTAACTGGTCACTGATTGTGCTCAAGATGTATGTTTTAAATTTTTCCAATAAGTTTCCTAACTCGATTCTGGTGACAGTCCCTGAGTTTTGTCTTAAATTTCTATTAAAAGGATCTCTTGGTCCTTTGCCTGTTTTATCTTGTCCTCTTGAGTATCTCCTACAGTAATCTGCAATTTCTGCAAAGGGTTTTTGGTGCACGTCTCCTGAACTTAACACATTTAACACTTCTATGCAGTCATCTCTAAGACCTTTCAAAAATACTGTTCTTACTACAGCTGGGTCTGTGGTGAATAATTTTGATTTCTAATAGTTGTATAAGAACCTTTCTAAGTAGTCTTCAAGGCTTTCATCTTTTGTTTGTTGCATTTTGAAAATGTCATTTTTAGCATTATCCTTACAATAGTCTTGGTATTTCCATAAAAACGTTTCTTTCATCTGATCCCAGGAGAGAATTGTATTTTCTCCTAAGCTCATGAACCATCTCAAGGCTGAGTCTTTTAATGTGGCTGGAAAGAGCTTAAGTTTTTGGGCATCGTCTAAGTAGTTATAGCTTCTACATAATATGTCAAACTCAAATAAAAATAAGTCAAGATCTTCAGTTGACATACCTCTGAAAGTGGGTAACGATGATAGTGGAATATCTAAGATTGGAAACCCAAAGGTCTTAGTCTCAGTGGCTGCATTTTCATTTCCTTCTTCTTCTGCCATTTCACTAGGAATCTTTCCTACACTGATAGATGGTTCAGAAACTGGATTTTGTGTGTCTTCTAAACGTTCAGTTCCCTTAGTAGACTCACGTTCTATCTGCCCCAATGCTAACTCTTCAGTTCTAGGTTCTTCTTCTAGAGCCTCACTGGATTCCCTTGAACTCCCTCCTGGTGGAGTTTTTCCTGCACCAATTTCAGTTGAATTAGTGTGGGGGTTTGTTTTCAAGTCTTTAGAGCTTACAAATCTACCTTGATTATTTTATATCTATGCATAAAAATAGAATTTAATACTTACTTAATTAAAATCTTAATGAAAGGTAAGAAGGAAACCTGGCTTCGGAGAACCCCACTCTAGTGGTCGTGTGGCTCTTCACTCACGTTTTAAATGTTTTATCCTCCTCCCTCAAGTGGCCCTTAAAATCATTCAAAAACTATGCAAACAATCTAAGCTAAAATCACTTCCTACCATTTGCAAGTCCCCGACAACGACGCCAAAATGTTGTGCTACTTATATCATTAGTATAATGCACTCATTAATCATCAATCCAGGATTCGTAATCAATAGAGTTACAAGACACCAGTAAGAGAGGTAATTCTAATGTCACGAGTATAGACTAATCTAGATTATGCATGCTGGAAATAAAACAAACTGTCAAACTGAAATGCACTTTGGTTGTCCTTCACAGAGAAGCTACCTACTCCATTATGGCACATGCAAGTATGAGATAGAGTCTTTTGATAAATCAACTCTGCTATTTGACCCAGAAAGCTAATTATGCAATCACACTCTAAAAAGGAAATCACACATCAATCATCAAGGCATAGCATGGATAGTTCAATAGCCAGTAAATTGGTACGTTGTGGTTCACAATAATCTATTGTGAACTTCACTAGTTCTTTTCCAAATGTATTTGACTATTACTGCAAACTTCTATGTTTTTTAAGAGAAATCAAATTCATAGAAACATGGCATATGCAAAAACAGAGTAATTAAAGATCTTAAGCAATCATGTAATCAAAATCCTGAACTGAATTGTGCTACTAACATCTGAAATTGTCAGAGATGATGAACTAAATTTGAGAAATCAAATCTACAGATAACCTAACAATTACACTACTGAAATCAAATGCTAATACTAATCTACAAGGATGTTGACCTCTGTTGGGCGGTGGGCCCTTGCCGCTTCAACAGGTCAACGATTAGAGTCTACAGTAAGTTGACCTTCAATCTACACATCACTCTTACTCAAATCTCAAAACATAAAATTAAACTATACTAACAACTCAACTCACATTCATTCGTAAATGATCAAGACATGGAAATAAATGATATTCTTCTATTAAACTTCGAACTCAGGATATGTTCTACAATATGCAACACTACTTCAGATGTTGTGTTATGATATCTCTCTATATACCTCCCATCATCCTTTCCACGACTATTTAAACGGTCTTTAGTCGTGAAACACAAGGAGGTGATATCTTTAGCATATCAACAATTGTCAAATTTATCCATTCGGTTACATATTTTAAGCTTCATCCTCATGATACGAAGTGTATGAGGATGAAGTAATAATCAAACAAGCTTAAGATAGTCTTGCTAGAACTTTGATGATTTAATAAACATTCAACAATTATCTTAGGCACAATCTGGAGCTAAACTTGGCATGCTTTGTTTCCTTATTGGTACCGGATCGTGACAAGTGAGATATGGTAGATAGTATCGGCTCCGAACAACACACAATTGGTTGGTACCGGACTAGAATTAGTCTGCGGACGTTGGTACTGGACTAGAACAGTTCTGTGGACGTTGGTATCGGATCGCGACAGTGAATGATTTGGCGCATAAGTATCAGATGGTTGGGATGACATAGAAGTGTCGGACTTGTCCAAAGGTCAAAGGCTATACATGGCAATTTTAAACATTAGTACATAAAATATTTAGTATCCTAGCTTAATAAACCACAGAATGCATGAGTTCAAATATACTTTACCTTATGACCTTATAAGTGATTGGAGGTAGTGTTCTTTGTCATTTATCCAAGCTTAGGTAGTCCAAAAAGGTATAAACGAAGAGTATAATATGGTAATGGGGATGTCAATTTAAAGGCTCAACATTGACATGTGGCTTTGGGAATCCTTTCTACACTCCTCCATCACCAATGATTTTTCCTAGTGCCAAAACGTCCCCTAAATAGGTGACATCTTTCTAAATTAGGGTTTTCTTTGTGTAAAAGTGAAATTAAAGTCAATTGTTTAATATTACTTTGTAAAAAGGGGAAAGATTAGGGTTGTGGACCCCTAGTATTGTGTTTTACCCTAAATTATGTGGACAAATTATCTTAGTCACATTTTGTATAAATAAGAGATCATAAAATCTCATTTTATCATAACTCTCCCTCTTGTGAGAAGTACTTGGTCTGAAATTTTCGCTACACTTGGATTATTTTTCCTTTTGTGCTATAGAATAATGATTTTATGGTTATGGTTGATGATGATGATGGTGCACTATCTCTTGGAGGTCATTTTTTGATGTTGTGGAGTTTTACTTTGGCATTTTAAAATCTTTTTCTTGAATGCTAAGGTTTATTTACCTTGTTATTATCATTTGTAATTCAAGTTGAGGTTGTTTTGACCAAGGATAGATAGGGAGTATAAGGACATACACCCTTATCCTAGTTTCCACCATTTTATCAAGTTATTTTGCAAGGGTTTTGTTGATGAAATAAGAGGATTTACACCCGTCATCTTCAAACCCTAGCTAGGTTACTTACCTTAGGAAGTAAGAGGATTGACACCCCCATGGTTTAGTAGTCCTAGCTATTTGTTTTTTACCCCATTAGCCCATAACTAAAGGCACTAGTCTTGCATTGGAGAAACAAAATATTGCATTGGGAAACATAATTTCTTGTCATATTTACTTTTTGTAACTTGGATTGTGTTCCTTGTGCTTAAGGCACCTCATAGGCACAAGGGCGTCCCCATCAAAGGGATAGTTTTTGATGCTGTTACAAATTTACATCTTCATCCATTAGGGATGCAAAAACCCTAACTTAATTGCTTGAATAACTCACTAATCAACCATTGGAAATTGCCCAAAGTTTGCACACTTGTCTTATTTGCTCTAGCGCACTTTTTGGCAAAGTTTGGAGTAGTTTTAGTGGTTGATTTTCTTGTTGTAACACATTGATTGTTACAGCCATAAGGATGATACAATTTTATGCATAAAGTGTTTACAACAGCCTTTTCTTTTCATGTTAGTATCTTGGTCTTTAATCTTGAGTTTGTCTAGTATTTAGCTAGTCTTTCTCTTGTATATTTCACTTGATTTCGAGAATTTATCTTGCAGCTTATGGTGTCATTTTATTGTTGATATACATTGTTACTAACAACTTCTATTATGGAAAACAATCTTAACTTGCTTGTCCAATTGATTATATTGCAATATATGCTTGTTTTTCTTGTGTCTTGGGCAAGTATTTTGCCATTTGCAGGTTACTCAACATACTTGGAAACCCTTGGACCTTCCCAAGCCTCCATTCCAAGACCTTCATACCACTTAGAATTTACCTTTAGGTACTTCATTTCCATCTTCATATTTTTCCATCTCATTCCCCCTAGGGTCACCAGGATTCACCCCTTGAGGTGATTACCTCACTTCTAAAGTGACAGGGACACCTGCCTAAGGTGAAAGTGGATATATGACCTATTAAGTTATCACCATTTAGTGGTTGGGTTGGGATTTTACCAACCTATAACTTGTGTGATAACATGAACCATATAATAATTAAGGCTTGATTCAATGATGAGTTAAAGAATAGGAAAATACCATAAGCTCAATCCACAGGATTGAAACGAGTTATTCCCAAAAGAGAAAAAAATAACCATGAAAGAATCTTGTTTCTGTATATGATAACAATAGTTTGGTGCATTATTTCCAAGATATAAGTTTACGGATTGCTAATTATCATTACAAAATGAGTTTGAATCTGCGAATGTCATGAAAATATTGATCCAACATTCAAAACCAGTCATTTTCTTCCATATTTAAAACGTAAAGTGTGAGTTTGAGAAGTAATTTGAACTCATAGTTCACCATTTTTAAAAAACATAAACACAACTTATTTTCAAAAAATCACAGAGCATGTCCGAACACATAAATTATATTCACAAAAATGAACTTGGTTGTTCCTAAAATGTGCAGGGAAACACAATCAAGAGAACTCAAGTTCGAACCTTAGATGCATGCAAACCAAGGGCTTCCCAAATTCCTTTTTTCCTCTAAAAACAAATACATAAAGTGCAAGTATGGAATACATAAGCATAGATAATATCATCTTTTTGTAAACAAAAATATTTTATTCTTTTTCTTTTAAGAAACGACAGAGAAGGGAGAAAAGAGACATTTGTGCACACAATCATGCTAAACCAGATCCAAATATAACCAAATTTAAGAAAAATTCGGAGAAGAAGATGTAAAACAGATTGTTGGCTCATACCTTTTACAATGACACCTTTTAAAACAAAGTTGAATCAGTTATGGAAACCACCAACAGAAAAAACTTAGCTAATAGAGCTCAAAGCCTCTTTTCTCCACAACCAATAGAGCAAAAAACATTGCAAAATATGCCAACTCAATGATCATAAAACTCTTCAAGTCATGTGAGCTTCTCATGAGGCATGTCAAGTCAACAACATTAAACTATATAACATCCAAAACAATGCTACCATTATACCAATATACCATATGCAATATCAATCAATTTGGGTGGCATTGTATTATATGTGTAATAACCATGAAATGCCAACGATGACATGTGGGATGTTTTCATATGTTAGTTGTAAATAAAGCCACGAATCATTTATCATGGTATAACCATATGTTGGCTGCAATGAACATCACTTTATATAGTGTCACTTCAATAGGATTCCTTAGTAATGAAACCCAAAATTTTCAAGACTTAATTCAATGCACTCCTCATAACTATAACAATGCTCATGAATTCCATGGTTGAGAAACCATGTTTAAGTAATAAATCCTTTTCAAAAGATTATCATGTAATTCCCAAGACAATAATACCTTGTAATAATACTTTTACAAAGTATTAAATCTTGTAGCTCTGATATGGTTGTTGACATGGCACTTTTTTTTTCCTTGGAACTGATCAACATGTTTGTATTCCTAGTATGCATTGATCATGCACCATTTTGAAATCGAAGACTAACCTTGTATGTGGTTTGAATAGGTATGAAACTTCTTGAAGAGACCATCAAAACTACTTAATGAAATTACATTCTTTCATCTTTCTATTGCAAGGAAGTCATCAAGCATCATAGAATAAACCTTGAACCATTCAACATAATATAACTTTGTTGAGTGATGCATCATTTCAAACAGAATTTTATGCTTAGGAAAAGCTTGAAAACCAACACTTTTTCATTTAATCCTTGGGGACCCCACCTATTAGCTATGTAATAAATATAATCATAAGCTTCACAATACTTTGCGAGCTTTTAATAATATGTGATGATAATCTGAGTCAAGAAAGATCAATTGAACAAAGCTACCCACATTATTCCCACCACTTAAAGGTCAGATGGTTTATTATCCCACCTTGTCTAGGCTATATTAAACGTCTACCTTTAATAACCACCATCCTAGAGATCTCACACATGTGTAAGGGAGCCTTGGGTCACGTCAAGTTTATTTCTTTTCCTCGAGGGGGGGACTGGCATGTGAAATACATGTGGCATGATAAATTTTTGGTACTTGTCATTAATTCTAAAAGGGGTTGTTAAGGTATGGCTTGGATAGTTAATTGACCATTAATCCAAAGCTCCCCCATTTTTAACCTTGTTTTCTAATGAATTGGCTTGTCAATTAAAACCCCTTAGGACTTGATAATAAGAGGTTGTTTGGATTCTTGTGCCCACACGTTGAGCTCAAACCATCATGTAGATGAGTTGGCGAGTTTATAATCAATTGGGCAGACTTTCTTGTGCATGAACTTGATAATTGTACTAGAGTCTCCCATTATTGTTAATGATTGAATTTGTGCTTCCATCACTAACCTTATCCCCTGAAGTAGTGAATAATTTTCTACTTAATTGTTGGATGACATTCCCAATCCCTAGGCATAGGACAAGTCGTTTTTTCCTTCAATATCAATGAGGATCCCACCGCACTTGCCATCCCTTCATAAATGCACATTTCAAGTTCAAGTTTATATGTTTTTTTTTATTAAAATGATTTTTTAATATTTTATTATGAATATAAAAAACATGTATATTGTGTATTGTATGTATATATAAAGTGTGATTATTAAAGTAGTTGCTACGAGTCTAAATTAAGTAATTAGTATATGTTTATAGGGTTATTAAAAGCTATTATTTCTAAGTTCCAAATGTACTATAATCCAAACATAAAAAAAATTATATAGCTAAGTATCATAGTATAAAAAACAAAATAAAATTTGGAGTTTATTTAGCCACAATAAATATCATTAATACTAAGCAAAACTTACATATATTATATTAAAAGGAGGGTCACAATTATTTGGGTTCGAACACTATCTTAATTGGCGGCTCATTGGTGAGTATATCAAGGTCCCATATGTCATTGTTTTGTTTCTTATGGTATTTAATCATCACCAAGTTAAGTTTGGGGAACTTATCATTCATACGTTGAGAAAGAGGTGAACAACTATGGTGCTTTTGGCTTTGATTTTGGCATTCATTACACTCTTGAACCAAGTGGATTTATTTGTGACATTACATGTTGTGTTATCTATGTGAGCACATCAAATAAGGAGTAAGGAGTGAACCTCCAGGAAACTATGTTCATAGTGTAAGGAGCCCCCCCTAGTACTCTTGTAGTTTCCTTAGATGCAATAAATCATGGTCCACTTTCCTAGCTTGCACTTAGATATAAAAGTTAAGGTTGACACATATAAGAAATGAACATTCTTAAAAATGAAATTTCCTTCCTTTTCTTCCAAATCAGAAATAAAATCTCCATTCTAACAAGTTGCCATGATGCATTGTATTCGATTTCCCATTGGAGCATATCATCGAGGAGAGAAAAATTCTAGGTTATGGATGCAAGGAGGAGATAACCACACAGGTTTGAGGTATGAATCCACACTAACTTAGTATAGTGAAAAAACTAAAACAAATGCTTGGATGTTTCATATTTATGGTAGAAAGGGATTTTAGGTTGAGAAACTCCAAGACACTTTAGGCATTAGCCAAGAGGAAGGCTACCTAGAAGCATGGACCAAACAAATGCCACTTTTTTGGGCTTGATGAAATTTTTCCACGCTACATAGAATTGGAAAATCCAGGTAAACTACTTAGAGGCCACCCTTTAGAGTTTGTTTAAATTGAAATCATTTATTAGCCTAGGATTGAATCACTTCTACCCATAGCAAGGCTTATATTTCTTTACCCTTTTGAGTGATTCCACCTTTAATCCTTCCACTAAGTAGTTGGATCAGGCATGCCCAACATGAGAAATAGGTCATCAAAGACTAACTCTTGAATCTGCTTAATGTAGGGTTGTTTGGCATACTTAACTAAAATAAAATTTCAACATATCCCATGGCTTCAATTGGTGTGTGTGGTCCTTAAAGAGATTAATTATTTCACATTGTTTTTTTCGAATATAGGATTCATGGATAATCAATCTATTTCTTCCAAAGACTTATCTTCATACTAAACTAGAGGAGATCACTAGATGCAATGATCACCAAAGGACAACTTTTGCAAGAAGCCAGTCAATTTTCCAAGAAAGGTGGTGTTTTATAACCTCTCAAGCATTTTAAATACTTTAAGCCATAAAGGTACCTTGGATTTGGACTTTCATCAGAGTTCACCGCAATAAGGTATGAAGATTTTCATTCCTCCAACTCTTTTTATCTACCATGCCTCCTCACAATATGTAATTGCATGGGAGAACTTTCCAATTCTCTTGACCGTCTAGAATGCGAACTTCCCACTTTGCGCACAAACCCCAAGCTTTTGTGAAAGAACACATTATCCCTAAACTACCCCACTCTTTAGGGTGTCAACAGAGCTCCTAATTGACTCAATTAAATCTGCTTTTTTCATGTAGGTTTGTCAAGAGAAATTCCTTAAGTAGCTTCTCCAACCATTGATAGGCCGCAATATATGGAATCCAATAGGAAGACTAGTGCACACAAGTAGTAACTAACACCTTTGAGAAAATATAGAATCTAGCCACTAGAGATAAAGGTTGTGAAATCCACTTATAAACTTTATTAGCTATTTGTTGCAATAAAACATCCTAAAGGGATTTAAATGAAGCTCAAAAGGAAAAGGGGATCCCTAGGAACTTAAATACTCAACCATGTTGAATCCATGGCCACCACTAATTGAATAACTAAGCAGGAATGTCTACCTGAGCCAACATGTGGCATTGTGTTTTGGCCATTTGCAACTTGGAGCTAGAGGCTTCATTGAAGATATGAACAAATTCCATGGTGTGGTCCACCAATGTTTTTTTCTCTAAGGTGGTAAGAAAATAAATGTTAGCAAGATATCCATTAACCATGTGAGCAGTGTTAGGGCCGAGGAGGGGAATACTTTCAATGAGACCATGTGAAATTTGGTGATGAAGGAGGTATCTTAGGGCCTCTACATATGACATAGAGAGGGTTGAGGATAGAACACAACCTTGTCCAATCACCCTAAATAAGACAACTTTCTCAAAAATAATTACTCGATTAACATATAAACTTTATGATCTCGAAAACAATGTCTTTGTAGCTAAAAAAAAAACTTGGCAAAGTGAAGTGCCTGTAGCATGGCCAAGACAAAAGGCCATTCAATTTCGTCATCCACTTTTTCAAAGTCCAACTTGATGACAATCATTTTCAATTCATGCATATATCCCATTCCATACCCTTCCAAACAAACACTACATTGTCAAGAATAAACTATCTTTTGATAAAGCTTGTTTTCTCTTGTTTGATGATCTAAAGTGAGATATATTGAAGTCACATAACCAAATGTTTCACCAAAATATTGTAAGAGATATCAAGGAGAGTAATCAATCTCCAATTAGTAATCATCTATGATTCCCTCACTTTTTAGGATAAACTTGATAAATCCTCTATTGATAAGAAACTCAAGCAATTTCTTTAAGATTGCATCTTTATAAAACCTAAGGAGACCGAGCCCAACAACATTCCATGTAGCTTTGAAAAACTAGAAAATCTATCATCAACCCTCATCATCAAAGCTACATTCATGCACACATATTCTTTCCTATTCTCGATAAACTTTTCTATATAGAAGAGAGTAATGACCACCTAGTTCTATGCTGCCATGTTCCACTCCTTAGGCTTGTTCCTCTACTTAAGGTTGTAGAAGTCCTGATAGGACAAGGCCTCCCATATATCTTCCTATAATGCTTGATACTCCCTATAGGTGGAGGTAACATCGGGCTCCTTATATGACTGCTCATGTGTTCCTGTAGGCTACTTTGCAAAAAAATGTGGTAATAGGGGCTAGGAATCCTTTTGTTCCCGCTCCGAGCTAGGGTATGGGTATTTCTACCCTCTACATGATCCCTACCTCCTATGTGGATACCCTATAAATGGTTCCCATTAGAACCTCCCAGGGTGTTGGTAATGAATTGTGTTAGGGAATGTGTGAATTTTCGCTGCTCATTGGTCATCTATTGTTGTCCCTTAATTAGGGCCTCTAATAGCTGTAAAGTCGTGTCCTCACCATGGTCCCTCATGTTTCCTTATTTCTCTAACTCTAGTTGGATTATTTCTCCTTCCAGTGACTCTGGTAAGGGTTGTCCTTCACATCCTCTTCTTTTAAGCATCAATGCAGTCACAGGATGGCAAGATCACTAGCTCTAATACCACCGTAATATCCCACTAGGCTGGGTGGAATGTTATGTTGTTGTCCTGAATGTGATTTCCCCTTATATGAATTTTTTCAAATACTTTGTATTATCATTGTTTACTACTGCTAATGGTTTCTTACAAACACTTGGCAAAGATAAACATAATATCAAAGATATTGCATGCATTCCATTACACTGAAGATAGAAGAGATAGTTCTGGCATCTTATTAAGACTTGTATCTAAAAATCACAACAATACACGATTTTCTAATGGAAGTAACAACAACTGCAAGTATCTCTAAAAGAAACACAGATCCTATTGGTTGTAAGGAAACTGCAAAACCCTCCTAAACACACAGTAAACATGACAATAAATCTGGAGATGATGCAACAACTCTCCTAATTGTTGAACCCAATACAAAGAACTCTTTATCAATGTAGATATGCCACCCAACTGCCACATTGTTCACGCAACTACACAGATATGTCACAAGGAGACGTTCGACCCTCCTTAAACCTTCCCTATGGCTTACACAAATGACCTCAATGACTTGTAGATGTCCCTACGGTCAACAAATGGCCTCCATGACCTGCAAAAAGACCCTTGCAACCTGTCAAAAGCCTCATAGACCACTTGTGCTTGCAGATCTATAGTAGGAAAGGGGATTGACCCCTTCACAATGACCCTAGAGGATCTCTAATCCATTACCTGCAGGGAAAAATGAATATTATCCCTCAAGGGCCCTCTAATCACCTCCATGACCCCTCCTAGTTGGACGACCCTATAAGAAAGAGAGGGTTTGACCCTCCAATAAGCTCCAACAATCCTCCAATGGTGCCACGAACTCTCCAAACCCCCAGGACCTGCTGCAAACTGAACCCAGTCCTCCAAACAAAGCACAAGTGAAGACCTTGGATAGATCTCCCCCTAGTCTAGCTAGGGTGGATGTTGCACCACTGAAACTAGATCAATAATGGAAGGTTTTTTCCAAAACCCTAACAAAAACCTTAGTTCCAAGAGCACCACAATAAGAGATTAAAATCATAATAATAAATTTAATGGCTACCCCTCCTTTTATTCTTCCTCCGAGCCTTCTACATCTTTCCCTTTCTTGACCAAATCGAACCTCACCCTTATTCCTCCTTTAATTATTACTTAAACATTTTTATGTTTAAGTGATTAATAATTTATTTTTATTTAATGTCACTTTATGTATATAACATCCTCCACCAAAGTGACACCAAATAAAATCCCGTGACTCCCTTTTTTTGCTGACTATAGCCTACAGGAGCCGTATAGGCTACTAAGTCATCCTTCATCATGATCAATTGGAAGGGGCAATTACAAAAACAAATGCTTGAATGTTTCATATTTATGGTAGAAAGGGCTTCTAGGTTGGGAAACTCAAAGATACTTCAGGCATTAACCTAGAGGAAGGCTACCTAGAAGCATTGGACCAAGCAAATGTCATTTTTTTGGGCTTGATGAAATATTTCCACACTACATAGAATTGGAAAAGCTAGGTAAACTACTTAGAGGCCACCCTTTAGAGTTTGTTTAATTTGAAATCATTTATTAACCCAAGGTTGAATCACTGCTACCCATAACAGGGATTATATTTCTTGACCCTTTTGAGTGATTCCACCTTTAATCTTTCCACCAAGTCGTTGGACCATGCATGCCCAACATTATAAATAGGTCATCAAAGACTAACTCTTGAATCTTCTTAATGTAGGCTTGTTTGGCATACTTAACTTTTTTTTTTTCAACATAGCCCATGGCTTCAATTGGTGTGTGTGGTCCTTAAAAAGATCACTTCTTTCACAATGTTTTTTTTCAAATAGAGGCTTCATTGAGAATTGAGCTATTTATTCCAAAGACTTATCTTCATACTAAATTAACGAAGATCATTGGATGTAATGATCACCAAAGGACAAGTTATGTAAGAAGTGAGTCACTTTTCGAGGAAAGGTGGTGTTTTATAACCTCTTAGGCCTTTTAAATACTTCAAACCATAAAGGTACCTTGCATTTGTACTTTCATCGAAGTTCACTGCCACAAGGTATGAATATTGGCATTCCTCCAACTCTTTTTACCTACCAGATCTCCTCACAAGATGTAATTGCTTGGGAGCACTTTCTAGTGCTCTTGACCCTCCACAATGCGAACTGCCCACTTTGCACACAAACCTTGAGCTTCTCCGAAAGAACACATCATCCCTAAACTACCCCACTCCTTAGGGTTGCAACATAGCCCCTAGTTGACTCAATTAAATCTGTTTTTTCCCTGTAGGCTTGTCAAGATAAATTTCTTAAGGATCTTCTCTAACCATTGATAGGCCATGATAGATGGAATCCAATAGGAAGACTAGTACACATGCGTAGTAGCTAACACCTTTGAGAAAATTTGGGATCTAGCCTCTAGAGATAAAGGCCGTGAAATCCACTTATAAACTTTATTATCTATTTGTTGCAATACAACCTCCTAAAGGGATTTCAACAAAGCTTAGAAGGCCAAAGGGATCCCTAGGAACTTAAATACCTAACCATGTTGAATCCATGACCACCCTTAATTGGATAACTAAGAAATAATGTCTTCTTAAGCCAACATGTAGCATTGTGTTTTGGCCATTTGCAACTAGGAGCTGGAGGCTTCATTGAAGATATGAACAAATTCCATGGTGTGGTCCACCAATGTTTTTTTCTCCAACGTGGTAAGAGAATAAATGCTAGCAAGATGTCCATTAACCATGTGACCAGTTTTAGGGTCCAGGAGGGGAATACCTTCAATGAGACCACATGAAGTTTGGTGATGAAGGAGGTAGCCTATGGCCTTTACATCCGACACAGTGAGGGTTGAGGCTAGAACACAGCCTTGTCCAATCACCCTGAATAAGATAACTTCCTCAAAATTAATTACTCAATTAGCATATAAACTTGATGTTCTCGAAAATAATGTCTTTGTAGCTCAAACAAAAAACTTGGCAAAGCCAAGTGCCCATATCATGGCCAAGATAAAAGGCCATTCAATGCCGTCATCCACTTTTTCAAAGTCCAACTTGATGAAAAGCATTTTCATGCGATGTATATAGCCCATTTCATACCCTTCTAAACAACCACTACATTGTCAAGAATACGTCTTTTGATACAACTTGTTTGCTCTTGTTTGATGATCCAAAGTGAGATATATTGAAATCACCCAACCAAAGCTTTTGCCAAAATCTTGTAAGAGATATTAAGGAGTGTAATCAACCTCCAATTAGTAATCATTTATGAGTCCCTAATTTTTTAAGATAAACTTGATAAATCTAAATCCTCTAAGAAACTCAAACAATTTCTCTAAAATTGCATATTTGTATATCCTAACTAGATAGAGCCCAACAACATTCCATATAGTTTTGAAAAACTCACATAATAAGTCATCCAACCTAGAAAATCTATCATCTAACCCTCACCATCAAAGCTACATTCTCGCACACATATTCTTTCCCATTCTTGATAGACTTTTGGATATACACGAGAGCAATGACCACCTTGCTCGCTCACTTCATTTCTTCGTAGAGTTTTGAAAAAAGCCCTATTTAATAGATCCGATCTATGCGTTGAACATATATCATGTAATAAGTAAATAAAAATACATCCTTTTCAAATAAGTTCAATAAGGATGGCTATGCACAGCGATGTAAACTTTATTAATCAGAAAATTAGTCAATATTGGAATTTTGAGAACATAAACTGCAAGTATTTGATGTCTCAGTAAAATATTAAAATATTTAGCTGGATTTCCATTTGAAAACGTAATCCACGTAATCGCCATCAACCATAAAAAAGGGATGATTTACAATCGCTCGGAGTATTGAGATGCAGGGAGATGGCGGTGGATACGAAGATAAAATAAAATCTAGAACTAGAATTTGGAGCGAGTTTGTGACCGTTTGAAATGGAGCGGGTATATAACATTTTCAGACAACCAACATCATATTAGTTTGAGCTCATCTTCTTCTGTATTCTGCATTTGTTTGGATTGGCTTCTGCTTGTTATTTGTTTGCTCCACAGCATGGCCATGCATGTTATTGGTTTTACAGTCCATTTTCTTTATCGATTTTTCTATTTTTTGATTTTACAGTCCATGTTATGTGTTTGTTGATTTTTCTTTTGTTATTTTTTTTCCTGTGTTTGCATCGGTTGGTCGGTCAATTTTATTTTGTTTGGCTTGATGCGAAGCAGAAGAGATGAAACCCATGATTTCGGATTCCTATGAGGGGTCATCACCGGAGCAGGTATGCCTTTTGTTTTTGTTTGATTTAAGCGGAAAAGGGATACCCTCTGGTACAGAATGGAGGATGCTTTTTGTTTTTGTTTGATTTTTCGGATTTAGATAGATGTTTAATTTGAGCGGAAATGGTATACATATATTTAGATAGATGTTTTACCAATAAATGTGTACATAATGGGATGCTCTCTGGTACAGAATGGAGGATGCCCTCTGGT
>ML787129.1:718792-732416 GCA_009831015.1 Picea engelmannii | reverse complement strand
GAGATATAATAAAGAAATGCACAGAGATATTGCAAATATTCAATAATATAACAGAAATGTATCAGAGATGCAACCATAAACACAGATATACAGTAATACACGATTTCTATTAATCAAAGAAATGTACAGAGACTGTAAAAATATAGAGTGAAAGACTTGCTAGAATGGTGGCAACTTATCTTTGAGAAGAGATGTGACGGCTACCCGCATTCGCAAGAAGATGATTACAATGAGGCTCTAAAGGCCCTTTTACAATAAACGGGAATACCAAAAGTCCTAAACATCCAAAAACCTAACCCTAGGAGATGAAGTGCCAAAATTCATGTGGGCCCCGTTTGGGTAAGTGAGTTTGTGGTACCTGCGCCTGTTTCATTTCAACATCTACATATGATTTTATGAATACCGATTCATCAAATATTACATCCTTGTTAATGGTGATTTTGTGGGCAGTAGGGTCCCACAATCTATATCCCTTAATTCCATCACCATACCCAAAAAAGATAAGCCTTTTTTATTTGGGATCTAATTTAGAATGATGATGCTTAGGTATAAGAGCATAAGCCTCACACCCGAAAATCTTAAGGTTCGAATAATCACAAGAGTGACCCGTGCATACCTCTTTTGGAATCTTACATTCAGTTGCAGTTGATGCTGATTGGTTAACCAAATAACAAGTTGTAGAAACTTATTCTTCCCACAACTCTTGCTACAACTTAGCATTACTGAGCATGCTCCTTGCTCTCTTTAGAAGAGTCCTATTCATGCGTTCAACAACACCGTTTTTCTGAGGAGTATAGGTAGTGGTTTTATGCTTCTCAATCCCTGCTTCCTTGCAATAGTTTTAAAATTCCATATATGTGTATTCACCTCCATTATCATTTATTAAACATTTTATTGACCTTCCAGTGCTCTTTTCAACCAAATCTCTAAACTGCTTAAAGACAGTAAAAACATCAACTTTTATTTTTAACAAATAGACCCACACCTTCCTAGAGAAATAATCTGTAAATGTAACAAAATATGATGATCCTCCATATGATACTGTAGGGGATGGTCCCCAAACATATGAGTGAATGTAATCAAGGACACCTTTACTACTGTGTCTTCATGTTTTAAACTTTTGCCTACTCTATTTTCTATAAATACAATGTTTACAGAAATTTAAATTTAGAGACTTCAAACTTGGAAGTAACTTATGATCTACATGTACCTTAAGTCCTTTCTCACTCATATGACCCAAATGTTGAAGCCATAAATGAGTGGAGTCACTTTCACTTTCATATATTGCTGTCGCTTGATCTGACTCAGTTCTTCCTTCAAGCTGATAAAGATTCCCAATCCTGTTCATCTTCATGACCTGTAAGATGCCTTTGAACACTTCCATCACTCCACCTTGAACTGTACATTTGTATCCAACATAATTTAGGGCTCCCAAATATATCAGGTTCTTTCTAAGTTCAGGTACATGCCTCACATCTATTAATGTTCTTATAGAACCATCATACATTTCAACTCGGATGCTACCATCCCAACAATAATACATGAAATATCATTTCCCATAAAAGCAACTCCATCATCTATAGGTTGGTATGTATAAAACCAATGTTTATGTAAAGACATGTGATTTGATGCACCAGAGTCTAACAACCAATGTTGATCATGACGTGAAACATTACATACAAAGAAAACCTCATTAGTCATACCTGAACTTGAAATTGTTTTAGTTGCATTTGCTTCCTTTACTTCTTTTGTTGAGTCTTCTTTGAAGGCATGTTGTCGTTTCCAACAATCCTTCTTGAGATGACCAGATTTGCCACAGTACCAACATTTAAGTTTACTCTTCCTCCTTCTTGACTTAGATCTGGAAGAACCTCTCTGATTCTGCTCTTTTTCTTTGGATCTCCCTCTAACCACCATTGCCTTAGAAGTTGAGGTTTCTTGAATGGATTTTCTCCTCATCTCCTTTGTCAACAAAGCTCCCACAATAGAGTCATAATCAAGAACATCTGTTGAGATAAATCTTATAGAGGTAACTGAATGATCCCAAGACTTAGGCAATGAACACAATAGTCTCATTGCCTTGTCTTCATCTTTAAGTTTTACTTCCATACTAGCCAATTGAACTATAAGGGTATTAAAGGTACTTAAATGGTCAATAACTTTCGTAACTTCTTTCATCTGCAAACTATACAACTACCTTTTCAAAAAGATTCCGTTCATCAAAGAGTTTGTCATATAAAGACCTTCCAACATGGTCCACAAGCCTACTGCTGTTTCCTCTCCTACAATATTAAACAAAACATCATCTAACAAGCACATATGAATAGTGATTAGAGCTCTTGCATCCAGATTGTCGGTTTCTTTGTCCTACCCGCCAATGCTTTTTGCAAACCTTGTTTCACAAACAAATCCTTCATCTTGAGCTTCCATAGCTCAAAGTTGTTTTTTCCATTAAATTTTTCCACTTCAAACTTTGAACTTTGTACCTTAGCCATAGGCTCAATCCCTCAAATGCTCAACAACCAAAAAATTCACCTTTCTCTCCGATCCTAAAAAATTCAACGCTCCCTCAGAACTTCAAAGGAGGTGCCACTGAATGGGTGGCGCTCCTCTAAGGCACTGTGTGGGGTGCTATGGCACTTCCTTTGAGTGGAGTAGGGCGCGCCACCCTGGAAGTGATCCTTCCACCTCGAACAACGCATGCCAAAGGCCAGAAAAATGGAATTTCATAAGTCAGAGAGTGTCGACACTCCTCTAACACTTCCTAGGGAGCACCGGGGTATAAAAAACAACTTAAAAAATACCCTCTTGTAGAGAAATTTTCCAGGCATACAAAATCTCTTCTAGTACTCAAATCCACTTGCATTTACCTGCCAATAGATGTCCAAAGGTTCTTACGCTCACGAAGATCTGCAAAATTCAACTTGGATCACCTGCTACACCTGCTACACCTGCTATGCTACCACTTGTTGTACAATGGAAGCATAAATCACACAGATTTAATTAGCAACAAGTAAACAATATACAGAAAAAATGAAATTACAAGAAATTGATCACCGTATTTATGTGGTAAAACCCTTCAGAAGGGAAACATCCATGGGGAAATGAAACCCGGTTTTATTATGTTTAAGGGAGAATTACAATAGCCAACATGTACAATGTTCCCAACCTTCCAACCTTTGAACTATACACATCTCTCTTCCTATATGGTGTTACAACAAAAAAACAACATCTTGAATCAGTTTCATACATTAAATGCATATCTAACCAAAATCTATTTTTGGTTGACTTGTCTCAAGTGAAGGATGAATGTTAGTCCATCCATAAGCAAATCTGTAGAATTTTTTTTGTCAAATGTATTACAAATCCATATGTATTTTGAATGTTTTTTAGAGGCTCTATACTAGTCTTGTTAGTATTTATAGGCGTTGGCTAAACGTTCTACCTTTTGGTTATTTTTGCATTTTTGAATGCATATATGGATTCAACGTGATGAAAAACCCTTGGAGCACTCTGATTATACAAACTTAGCCAGTCAAATCTGCAGATCCAACCATTCCTCACTGGATTTCAGACAAAATCAGATGAAAAAAATCGTCAAAAAAGAGCCAAAAAGTAGAACGTTTAGACTATGTTGTATTTATATAGGTACAACAAGAATGATAATGAAAGGGTTAGATAAAAGGGAGGAAAATCCAATGATTCCGTTGAAGACTTTCTTGAAACTACATGGCTACTATCTTTGTAACTTTTTAGCATTTTTAACCACACATTAATACAAATATTTCTCAAAACAAAAACCAGTAGACGATCAATCTTAATTATAAAGTCTACTCACAAGAAGCTAAAAAAATTAGGAGATTATCATTCTATTATTTTAACAAGGAAGCCTTTTCTATACATAGAATAACAAAATTGTTTTTTCTTTTGAGTGGAAGCAAGGGTGACACAATCTACTTTTCCTTTCTTTACATGTTGTGACTGGCCTCCCTTTGGTTGCTGTTATTACCGATTGGTTCTTGCCTCTTTTCAATAAATTCAGTCCTTGCCTTTTCCCTTAGCTGTTGTTTCACTAATAACATGAGGGTTTAACGTACACACAAAAAAAAGCTCAGCAACTCAAAAATTGTAGAATAGATTCGACACCTCATGCATTCTTGTTGCAGATTTCTGGTTTACCATTTACGTGATGGTCAAACACTAAAGTACACTGTAGACCAAAAAAATCCCTTTAGCAAGTAAATGATGCTTCATATGCTTAAATGTTTGCATAATGGCATAAAATTCTAGATTATAATTTATAGGTTGAATGATTCCTCCTAACCTCATTTATCTTTTCACTTAAAAAAAAGGCAATAGGCCTCTCTTCTTGGAATAATATTCCACCAATAGTAATCGTAAAGGCATCACATTCAACCAAACACGTTTTAGAAAACTATGAAAAAGTTAAAATTGGAGCCTTTGTTATTTTGTTTTTGAGTAATTTGATGCTTTTCTTGGTGCCCTGAAAAAGTTAAAATTGGAGCCTTTGTTATTTTGTTTTTGAGTAATTTGATGCTTTTCTTGGTGCCCTTTATCCATATGAAGGTCTCCCTTGTAATGCAATCAGTGAATGGAGCACAAATCCCATTGAATTTTCACATAAACATTTTGTATAAGTTTGTCATCCCCTGAAAACTCCTCATGTCCTTTGTTATACTATTGCGTTAGGCCAATATGGTCTTCATCTTCTCCGAATGCATATTCAATCTTGCAAAAGAGATAACAAATCCTAGGAAAACAAGTTGTTCTTGAAAACTCATTTTTCTCCAAATTTATTAACAACCTCTTTCTCCAAAACTTAAAAAGAAAAAAATATTGAGTGCACCAAATGTTCTTCCATGTTTCTGTTGAAAATCAAGACATCATCATCAACTCTCTCCTCTCTAAGTAACTATTTCATCAAGTGTTTCCAATTCAGAGCGAAGTGGGAAACAAGAGCAATGCTTCCCAAGGAAAACCTTGGAGCAAAAAATTTCGTACATGCCTATATTAATATTTGTTTTTATATATTCAAAGAAAAAGGTGCAGAATCCAAATTTAGTTGCTCAAAACATAGATTTGAGTGTAACTAGTAAGAAAATACTACATTACTAAGATGATGGAAATGTGGTTCGTGGTATACCAACCTAGATCCATCTTAACTCCAAATCAATCAAGCATCAGAAGGGATAATTTCTCTTTAGGTTTGAATTTTTTGATTATTTAAGATGGATTCAAGCTTGTCACAAAATGTCACCAAGGTGACTTTTCCACATATTAAGGGGTAAACCATAAGAAACCCTAATATTTCCCCCTTTACAAAGTAATATTAAATAATTCATTTAAATTTCACTTTTGCACAAATAAAACCCTAATTTTACATGGATGTCACCCCTTTAGGGGACGTTTTACCACTTGGGACAAGTCGTTGGTGTTGGAGAAGCAATGGTAGGCCTCCAAAGGCTACATGTCAAGAATCTATGCAATATCCTCATGGCCAAGGTCTCATCCTCCTTAAAACATCCATGTCTCAATGAGTGGAAACACCACCAACAAACCCTAGCCCCCAAGTATGACGTCAAGCTAAAAAAAAGACGTTTTTCCCCTCTCGGGAAAATCATTTGGCATGTGGGGGCTGGGATAGGTTTTCCACATTATCTTCTAGGTCTTCAATTCTTCATCTATGTGATCCGTCATGTGGACCCTTGGCATCCAACCTGTGGGCTTGTAGCCCCATAGAAGCCCAAGCTAGGCTTGTTCTCCCAAAATTGTCCACCAACTAGGTCCTGCAAAGACAAATGAGCACACCCTCCAAGGATCTGAAGTGATAACATCATGATAAGTGAATATAATCAATAAATGAGCTAGCTAAACATGTGCATCAAAGATCAATATATAAAACAATTGATTTCTCAAATACACTATGCGACTTGTCAAGCTTAAATATGGGAGGGTTGACAAGGTGTCCTATTGGGTAGATCTTTCCCTAGGTCAAGAAGAGTTTCCAAGAGATACCTCTCTAAGCCATGTAAAGTGGGTGAAGTGTTTGGGGTCAAGACTTAATGGGAAAAAATATCATTACATACAAGGGGTCGTAGTGTCTCATTCATGGGTGCCTTTATAGAGAGTGTGTGGTATCTTCATCCAGAATGCACTTTTTCCAAGCCCATTATTTTCCATTCTTTTATTCTGTTATATTTTTAAGAAAAGGTTGAAGGTCACTGCCCTGATGTGGTGTCTAGATAATGGTAATGTCACCCACAAACACCTAGTGGAAATGATAAGGTTGGCTCATGATGAGACCCCCTTTCTCTCATCCATGCAACTAAGAGCCATTAGCCTGGTTTGGTGAATAGATGATGGCAATGTCATACCACTAGATATTCATGGACGTGATAGGTCAGCTCGTGATGAGACCTCCTATCATTCAACTAACCTTTTAAGCATTCTTTATCATATTTCATCGTGGGTCCCCCTTTACTCAAAGATAAGCGTTTCACTCCTTTGTTGGGTGATCTTTGGGAGAAACATATAAAAGGTTTATCTTTTACCCAACATCAATCCCTCTGAGCCTTTAGCCCCTTCTTCCCATAGAATGTAGGAAAATCCCTTCTTTGGTCAATACACCCTAAAATCCCAAAAGATAAGGAAATGGAGGGGAACAATGATGGAAAGTGGTAAGTATGGTTGTGAATGGTACGATGGCTCTTTAAGGGAGTTCCTAGCAGAAAACCCATCCCTAAGGAAGACCACTTACTAGGGAACAATGTCAACCACCAAGGTAAAGTTGGGAAAAAGACATAATGTCCAAGCATGTATAATGAAATCTAGAGGAATCTAAGATACACCATACTAAAATGGCTTAAATATTGAAATGATTCTCACCATAATACTGACTTGTACCTCATGGAGAAAGGCCCACTACCTTTTAGAAGCTAGCTAATGTGGTGGATTCCATCTAGAAATATTTGATCATCTGTGGTGGTGAGAGGGGTTTCCAACTGTGCAAAAGGGTATTGCTGGCCATGTCTTCTCGACACTCCATATCTGCACCCTAAGGGCCTAGAGACATAATCTCTTTATTTATCCACAAAATGGGGATAACATCTGGCTCCTACTTGGGGACATGTGCTCACTGCAGAGTGCATGAGGCCGACAACATCTCTCGGTAGAGCTGTGCCTGTCAAAAAATTAGACAAAGGGATCAACGCATCTAGGGTGGTGCTATCTCTCTTCATCCACACACACACACACACACACACACACACATATATATAAATCCAGAAAATAAAACTAAACTAGAAAAGAAAAAATATAAATCCAGAAAAGAAAACTAAACTAGAAAAGAAAAATTTTGACATTTTTTCAAATTTTTTTAAGCTAGGCATGAAATCAATATGGAAGTAGAGAAAAATGAAAACGAAATGCATATAAACTAGTATGAGAAATCATGATGAAAATGCAGGGGAAAACAAGATGACTTACCTACTTACCTGGGGCATGGGCCCTGAAGAAGTTATTTGCCACCTTGGAAATAATCTTTGAGTAGAGATCCATTTACTAGTAGTGGCATCCTCCTCCCTTCTGTTATGGATAAGTAGAAAGAGTCTGGCCCAAACATTTCCTCTATTTTGTAGGGGCCTAACCAAAGACTGTCAAAATTTTGATGCATCCTTGGTTTTTCCCTTCTTTTGTCCCATAGTAAAACTTGATCCCCTTCCTTGAAGTCTCTTTGTCTTGCCTTTCGATCAAAATTTCCCTTTACTTTCTCTTGATTCCTTGCCATTCTTTGAGTCTCATCTAATTCTACGAGCTAATCGATTCACCCTTTCAATGCTTCTTTATCCATACTGAATTGTTGGGCTATTTGTAATGCTATAATTTGGATATTTATAGGCAAGCGAGCCTCTAATATGTACACCATTTCAAAAGGATTCCTTCCGGTGGAAGTCTTGGTAGTTGTGTGGTCGGCCCACAAGGCATACTTAATTTTACCGTCCCAACTCTTTTTGTTTTTCCCAACACTATTTTTCACAGTGTTCATGATGTTTTTGTTGCTGGATTATGCCAACCCATTCCCTTGAGTATACTAATTCGAAGAGCGTGATAAAACAATCCCATACTTGAAACAAAATTCATTTAGCGCCATTGAGCTATAGGCTTTGGCGTTGTCAGTTGTTATCTTATTAGGGACACCAAATCTAGTGATAATATTTTCCTCAAGGAATTTCATGATGACTTCTTCTATTTCTTTCTTTGTTGGGATAACTTCCACCCATTTGGTGAAGTAATCAATGGAATTCAAAATCCATCGATATCCATTACTAGAATTGTCTTTGAATTCACTAATGAAATCCAGTCCCCATTGCTGAAAGGGTGCTTCCACAATGATTGGATTAAGGGGAAGGGCAGGGAGGCATTTATTTTCGGTAAAAAAATGACATGGATGACAAGACCTAACATATCTATGTGTATCAGAGAAGATAGTAGGCCAATACTATCCTTCTCTCAAAATATTATGGGCATTGGTGCGTGCTGCGAAATGGAGCCCACAATGTCCTAGATGAATCTCAGTCATCAACTTATCAACTTCTTCTTTATCAACACATCTGAGGATTACCCTATCTGGGTTCCTCCACCTGAGACCATTATTTGTTAGGAAGTGTTTCATAGCTTTGGGACTTAGGGCTCTTCTTTTATGTTCCACCAAATGATCATGGCATGTGAGATTTTTCAAATAATAAATGATGTTTGAATACCATTCATTATTTTCAATATCACTTACGATGATGTTGACTTGTTCCTATTGTCCTACCTCAATGGCCTCTTGATTTCTTTATGTCATCATCTTTTCTAGCCCTTGTCCTTTAATTATCTTAGTTGGCTTGATCTCCAAATCATATTCCTGTATTTGTGACACCCACTTTTGCCTTGATCCAAGGAAATCTTGTTGTGATAAAACATCCTTCATGGCAGGGTAGGGGACAAAGGCCTTGATATTGTTGTATCCCACATAAGTTTGAAAGTGTTTGATAGATTTGAATAAATCTTAAGCTTGTTTTTCCATGATAGTGTAATTCATTTATGAGTCCCTAAGACTCTTTCTCATGAAAGCGAACGGTTTTTCATCCCCTTGATCTTTTTTTGTAACAACACACCTGCAATGGTATCTTTTGAAGCAAAAGAGAAAATGATGATGTCCCTGGAAAAGTTCGGGCCAAACAAGACTGGTGTGAAAGTTATTGCCTCCTTAATACGTTCAAAAGACAACCTACCTTCACTTTCCCACTCAAAACATGCATCATTTTTTAGTAACTTGTTAAGGGGTTTAACAATTTCAACGAAGTTTGGGATGAATCTCCTGATAAAGTTAATCTGACCAAAAAATGATTGCAAGGATTTCTTGTCTTTAGGAAGAGGTATTTTCTTGATGGATTCAACAATGGCAGGATTTATCGTGATTCCATCTTTAGAAATGATGTTCCCTAGTAACTTACCCTTGTCAAAACCAAAAATTGATTTCTTAGGGTTGAGAGAAATTCCATATTCCTTACATCTCTAGAAGATAGTTCATAAGTTATGAATGTTTTGTTCCCTCTTTTTAGAGATGATGGTCATATCATCTTGATATATCTATATGAGATTTTCGATTAGGTATCTGAAAGAATATTCCATGGATCGTTCAAAAGTATCCCCTACATTGGTGAGTCCAAAAGGCATTCGTAAATACTTATAGGTTCCCCAAGGGGTGGTAAAAGCATTTTTGAGTTCATCATCTTTCTTTACCAAGACTATAATTATACCCCGAGAAATTATCAAGCATAGACATCATCTCTGCACTAGTTACCCTTAGCAAAATATATTCCATGTTTGGTAAGGGATAATTGTCTTTGAGTGAAGCTTGGTCTAAATTTATGAAATCTGCACATATCTTGATTTCACTAGTCTTCCTCCTTACAATAATAGGATCTGACACCCATGATGAATATCTAACTAGTTCAATTATTCCTACATCAACCATCTTTTGTGACTCCTTCTATACTTGTGGGAATACCTTTGGGTTTATCTATTTGAGCTTCTGCCTGAAAGGCTTCATGCCATCAATGAGGGGAATGGCGTGTTGTATAACGTCTTCCTGGTAGGCCTTTAGATATTCGTAAGACCAAGTGAAGACATCCTCCAATTCTCTTATAAGTGTAGTTGGATTTTCCCTCTCATCAACTGTTGTACCAAATTTGATTAATTTTGAGGATTCCTTGGTTCCAATGTTGTATTCAACAATCTCGTCCCTGATTTTGTTCGAAGGTTTCCCTTTATACATATCATTCCGGTCAAAGAGATTTTCTAAAGGAACAATTCCTTTGGGTAGGGACCCATAGACCACATTGATGATCTCAATATTTTCCTTTTCACCAACAAGTTTATTAAAGCTTTAGAGAACTCTCCCTCATTCTATAGAAAGCGAAGAAGTTGACTGTCGTTTTCAAAAACTTGCCAATGTTCCAAGTTGTCAGGTAACAAAGGTATGAAGTTTACTTCCATCTTGTAGAAGCCGATTTATTTGGAAAGTTACAAGTTCGAAGCGGAAACAACAAGATTATCTGCCAAGTGATTTTCTTCCCTAGGGATGGCCTCAATGGAAAAATTGTCAAACATTTTTATGGCATCCCAAACAACATCTTTGTACTATTTTAACCTTGGGTTTTTTCTAGTAAAATTATTATTGACTTGTGAAACAATTAGGTCAGAATCCCCTTTCACATGCAGGTTCTTCATGTTCATATCAATGGCCAGGTTAATGCCCATGATAAGGGCTTCGTACTCAACAATGTTGTTTGTGCAGTCAAACTCAAGTCTGTATGAAAAGGGTGGTCTCGTTGTCCGGTGACCTTAAGACTATCCCTGCACCTGAGCCTGTGATTGAGTGTGCCCCATCAAAATACAGGCCCCAAGATCCTTATTTTCTTTCTTCATTAATAAAGGGGAAATTTTCCAAAATAAACGTGTTGTCTATTCCTTCTTCTAGAACTTGATGGTTTATGTTGATATGACCCAAAATAATTTCAAATTTGGCCCTGTCTTGGAGAGACACTTTCTCATTACCTTTGTCAATTTTAAATCGCATTTTTTTGAGAGGTTCTGCAAGAATTTGTTGAAAGTATTGCGAGAATTTTACTTTAGCCCGGTTTGTGGCTTGCTTCTTTTCCAATTCCAAGATTTGATTTGGTGGGAAAGGTGTTTTTTATAACATTACCTCTCTCTCTTCTTCTAAAAGATTGATAATGAGACATGCTTCCCTTTCCAGTGCTTTCTAATGTTCCTCTCATAGGTAATATCTAACGTTTGAGGGAAGTTCTAGTAAGACAAAGTCATCAATCTGATTGATATGAAGAGTCCCTTTGGGGCTCTCTTTTTCTTGTATGAGAGAGGTAGTTAAGTTTTATTCTATTTCACATGCTCTCTCTTGAGCCTCAAACAAAGTGGTAGGACGTCTCCTAATTAGGGCCCCACACAGATCTTTCATAGTTGATATATATAGCTTCAGAATGGTAGTTTTGGGAGGTTTCAACTCCCGAGGAAAACAACTTACGAGGGTGTTAAACGTATAATTGAAATACCTTATATTTTCCCTTGATCTTCTTTTGCATTTTTATACAAGGATTGGTAATATGTCTTTTTTTTCCAAATATTTTGGTGAAAAATTATTGAAATAAATTCCAATTTGTGATCGTTCCTAGGGAAATTTTGTCAAACCAATCCTTGGCCCTTCCAACAAAAGTGTAAGCGGAAATTTTCACCAGGATATCCTCATATTGGTCACTTGATTCTAAACTAGACAAGAAAAGATATGAATGATCTTCTGATGCAGTAAGGTGTTCTCCTGAAAAGATGGGTAACCATTCTTTGAATTCCTTTGGGAGTTTATGAGGGGATCCAGGGATCTTTGTTATGTCCAAAGGTTTGTGTGCCTCTTTGTTTTGCAGGCTCCAAGTAATTCTTGGTGAGGTGGGTACGAGTGGAAGTGGAGGTGTGGAAATATCAGGTGAGGATGGAGGTCTAGGAGAGGTAGATGATAAATTATGAGGGATAAGAGATTTTGGGGGTTAGGCCCATTGGGTGAGGCCTTATGACCTTTGGAAGGTTTGCTGGGATTCATATTACGCTTCTTTTGTGGCATGGTGGAGTCACTAGACAATCTTTAGGAAATTTGTTTATCGAAAATGTGGAAAGGGAATGTCCCTTGGGTGGAGTCACTAGGCAAGCTAGGGGAAAGGATTTTGGATAGCTTTCCAAAGTTTTGTTAGTGTTTCAAAGAGGATTCAAAATCCTCCCCGACAATGACGCCAAAATTTTATAGCACAAGTTCTAGGTTAGGAAAAAACAAACCCAACCACAAAATAAATTGCTAAAACTAGGAAATCCTACACCCAATGTCACCTTGATGTAGGTCTCGCACTTCAAGGGTGACTAGGTCACTCTAGGGAGGCAATCTCGGTGACCCTAGGGGGGATGAGATGTAGATGGATGGAAATGAAAATGAAACCCCTAGAATTAAAATCTAAGTGGAGTGAGATGTGGAAAGAGATGTCTTGTAAGTCAAGTTATTGTTGCCCCAAAGGTTTAGTACTTCTACAAATGATTGTATCTTCTAGAGACACAAAGAAAGACACCTTGCAATGATATATGTTAGTATAGATAAAAAATTTAAGCTTGCTATCCCTAATTTGTAACAACAAATAACAATTTATATCAGCAAATAAAGCATTCTAAATCAACATGTAAAAATATAATATCAACCAATGATATTATCAATGAATTAGACAATCAATTATGGCTTAGATATGGAACTTTTGAGGTTGAATAAAGCAAGATATTATAACATGTATTTTTTTATAGAAAATTGCAGCCTTGTTGGACCTCGAGCAAGTTTTGAGGAAACGTTGGTCGTGTTTGACCATTTTTGGGACTTCAACAAGCTGGTTGAAGATGAATCACCTAGGCGAAGCGAAGATCGCGGGATCTCGCCCATTTTTACGGGCGTTTTGGGATTTTAGGGTTTATGTAACGGGTATGGGATGTCAGCCCATGTGTTTACCCATGTTTAGGACCCTTTTTGTAATGTATAAATAAGTAGCTAGGCGATGTAATTAGTAGTTAGTTTGAGGTCATGGTCTTAGTGCATGACTAGAGTATGTTAAGACTTGCAGAGCTAAGTGCAAGTGATTGTAAGAGACTTTGTGCACAGACTGTGTAAGGCTTTGTTCCCTGACCTAATTCGGGGAAGAAGGATTTGGTGAGGTGTGTTATCCTTGATATCTAGGGATAACTAGGAGATCATGTCTCGAGGCCAACATGGTCCTAGACATGGAGTACTGAGAGCGGGATTGACTTGAGCATGGCCCTGGAGGGCCAATCTTTCTTCCTCTCAGCCAGACTTGTCCTGCCAGTAGTAGCAACTTCCATCACCTCCGGCCTAGGCCTGCATCGGAGAGGACTCTTGCTCCATGAAGTAATTGGTCCAAGGTATCATGGTAATGTGTCATATTTGATTGTTATGACCTTCTTATATATGCATTAGGTTCCTTTCATTTCTGATGACTAC
>ML787129.1:686442-706352 GCA_009831015.1 Picea engelmannii | reverse complement strand
AACTCTCAAACCGTGAGGAGTTATGTGACGTTCTACATACCACTAAAAATGGCATGACATGTACTATCCATATAGAATAGTATTATCTGAAAATATATCATAACTCATACTATTACCCATCAAACAAACTTGGGTCCATTACCTAAACCTGGGGTCTCCAACTTCTCCTGGCCATAACTCTGTAACCGTGAGAAATTATGTGACATTCCACATACCACCGGAAATGACATGACAAGATCTATCCATATAGGATATTTTCTCTGACAAATTCAATTTCCTTCATCTCATTATTCCACAATTAAGCATGGGTTCTCTCACTCCACAAAGCGTCTTCCCGTGAGGGCTTTCACCATAAGGGGACCACTTTGGATTTCATCCATATTTACTTCTTATCAACCATGAAAAAACAATAATGAGTCATATTTACATCAAACACTATTGGGTCCATTACCCAAACCTTTGTGCTATGGGTATTTCTTCAAGGGTTGACATCAATGACAACTGACCTTAATCAACACCATAGATGCTACTTCCTTGGGGGTGTAAATCCTATTACTTCCCAAGGCAAGTATCTCTAGTTAGGGTTTGAGAGTGAGGGCTGTAAATCCTCTTACTTCCTCAAAAAAACCCTTGCAAAATCAATGAACTTCAAGAAATAAACGATGGAGACTAGAGTGGGGGTGTAAATAGTCTTAATTCCCACTTATATCCTAGCACAAAAAGCCCTTGACTTGAAACAATGATAACATAGAGTAAAATACCATACCAAAATAAAAAAAGATGCTAAGACAATCCACCATAAAATCTAGAAACCTTTCATCCAAGGCTATCACCTCACTCCTCCATCAACCATTCATCAAGATAGCCATAAAAGAGTGGACAAGAGATGAAAGAATCCAATGTAGCGAAAATTTCAGATCAAGTCTTCTCACAAGAGGGAGAGTTATGTTCAAATGAGATCTTATGATCTATTGTTTATACAAAATGTCACCAAGGTGACTTGTTCACATATTAAGGGATATGTTAGCACCATGATTTTCATGGCTAAGGTTAGAGGTTTGTCAACAATTTTGTAAAGTCATGAATGTTAGCACCCATATTGTTTTTATGCCTGGCATCATCTAACATCTCCGAGGGTCAGTTTCAAAAGGAAGGTTTTCATTTATTATTTCCATTTCCATTTGAAACTGCGCATCGCAAAATTTTCTACGCACTGTGCAAAGCGCTTTACCGTGCAAAGGATTCTATCGCACAATGGATTTCATCGTGCATAGGATGTTATCGCGCAATGGATTTCGTTGCGCAGTAGAATGCTGTTGCGCATAGTATGCTTTCGCGCAGTGGGATGTTGTCGCACATAGGATAATTTTGTGCAGTGTATTTCATTGCATAGTGGTATGCTGTTGCACATAGGATGCTTTCGCACAGAGGATTTTCCTGCGCACATGCTACAGGTCGCGCTGCGCAAATTACTGGTTTAGTGGTCAAATTCAAGATAAATTTATGACCAACGAAAGAGGAATTTTAAAAATCCCCAAGAGGTTTTTGTCAAGGACAAGCCAAATAATAAAAAACTCTCTCATATTTTCAAAATGTGTCACGGATTGGGATATTCGAACGAATCTTTGAGCCCTATTTTCCAACTTTCATGATTTCCTATTTGAGACATGTTTCTTCGACACGTATTCCGTCCAGCTGGAGATGAATTTCAAGAAACTGAGAGAGGTTTTTCTTTATAAAACTCTTAAATAAAAAAACCTCTCTTAGTTTCTAAAAATAGTTTTTTATCAGTGAGATACAATGTCATATTTAACGCCTAGTTTCCTAATTTGCTGCGCATTCTGCTGCATTCTTGCTGTAGGGTACTGTTGCATAACAGACTTGTTGTGCAGGGATGACAGAGTGTTCAACAGTGAAAATGATGGCTCATAATAACCATATGGTCTAATTTGGATAATGATCAATGAATTTAAATAATATTTCAGTTACGATTATGATTTGGCAAAGTCGATTTTTCTATTTTTACTGAATCCGTTGAAGTTATTGTTCTCTTTCAAAGAAAATGGATCCATGATTCCAGGAGAGAGTAGATCGGCCCTAACAACCAAGGGTGACATTATATTTATATATAAGGGGATCATTTTTATTTAAATAGGGTTGGTTGGCAAATTGAGTAAACAACTGCTATTGTATGTAATCTGAGTTTTTTGACTTTAATTTAATGCAAAGGTTCTGTGATTTGATGAAAATATTCTAGTTGTGATAGCCAGATGTATTGTGTCTCTTTATTTGCGTATGTGTTTTCTGTTACCTTTTATTTCATATCTCATACTATCTATTTCAGAATGAATTTTCAAACCTGTGGATTCACTGTACAACACCCCTTGTTCGCGCCACTTAGACAAAACATTTTCCTCTCAAGCTAACTCCGAATTCGTCCACAATGACGCTCTTGAGTTACTTATGTTTTTTTTTCTCCTGCCACACTTTACGATTTACACTGAAGGTTGTTTCTCTCCTAGCCTTATCCTCCCAGATCCAGTCACTGAGTCATTTTTTCTGCCTCTTCCTCAGATTGACCCCATAGCCCAAGTTTTACTTTTCTGCACCAATCTAACCGGAAACCCTTTTACCATCGGTGTTAAATCTAGCCATTTTTTTCAAAGTCATATCCTGTGTGGAGACCATGCCATTTCCGAGAGAGCCATATTGAGATCCGAAAGGCTAGTTTTGGGTCTCAAAGTTGGTTGAAAAATTTACCTTCATTGTCTGTTTATCAACCAAATAGATTTACAGAGTGCTAACATTTTGGCACTGTTGCTGGGGACGGAATCAAATGAAACTTTCCCTGGGAAGAATGACATTGTTTCAGTTCTAAGGTCTAAGAGTAGAAGACACTTAGGCACATATTAGCTGTATTTCTACTCTGGCGACTCCACACATGAGAAAATCAGTTGAAGGTGATTCCACTGGTAGAAGAATCCAGAGCTAAAGTTTTCATGGCAACTCCAATCAAGCTTAAAATGTGATTCAAAGAATCCACTGGAGAATGAGACCTGTTGACAGAGATACTGAAGATCAATATGGAAAAATAAGGTACTTGAGCTTAAGTTTAGTTTAAGAAGTACTTTTCTATTTGATCAATATCTTCTTGTCCTTTCCTGAGTTTTTCAAAAGATTATTTGTTCACTTAAATGAAGCCCAAAGATCTACCCTTGTATATCCTTCATTGCAAACTGTACGTATACCTCCTTCTTGTATAACTGATATTCACCAAGCTCCTTCCTATGAAACATATGATGTTCATGATCATTCTTGTGAGAGTAATGAAACCAAATCTGAGCTTGTACCTTCTGTTCTTAATCTTGTACCCTCCAAGTTTCAAGAAAGATACAATCCTTTGAAATTGCCTCCCATCCTTCATGAATTTCCTCTGAAACATTATAAGTTCCTTCCTAAGTTCGGTGGAGAGCTTGATGGACATTCAACTGAAAAACATGTTCAGGTCTTTGAGAATTTTATAGACCTTTTTGATATTGAACATGATGATTTGTCTATGAGGGATTTTTCTCAGTCCTTACAAGTAGATTCCAAAGCATGGTTCAGACATTTGCAGCCTCAGTCGATTATCTCATGGGATGATTTGAGGGAAGCTTTCCGTATATTTTGGGGTGAGAGAAAGTCACGGGATCTACTCCTTTTAGAGTTTATGCCATGAGAAGAATGAAAGATGAAGCCATCTCAAATTTCAATAGGAGGTTTTCTAGTCTTTATTATAAACTTCCTAACGAATTTCAACCCACTGAAGTTGCTGCCATGCTCCATTATGTAACAACCTTTCAGTCAGACTTATCTTTTCTTCTGATGGAGAGGAAGTCTATGTCTTTGCAACAAATGTTCAATAATGCTCAGGAGGTGGAAGACAATCTTCAAGCATGTTAGAGGCCGCAAAATCATAATTTAAAGAGTGTTGTAAATACAGAGAACTAGGGTGTAGTAGAAGAACATGAGATTATGCATAAACAAGACGTTGATTTACATCCCGATCTTTGTCATCATGAGCAAGAAACTGATTGTTTTATGTATTCATTTGTAGACAATCAAGAAAATGAATTTGCAAATAAGCTTGTTGAAGAGCAGGTTGATGTCCCAAGATTTTTATTTTTAGATGACATTGCATATGTTGTTGATTTTCCTATATATGTTGAATATGATGATGGTTATGATGTTGATTTCCTAGAACAACTAGTTGCACATTCTCTATCAGAAAATGTTCCATTTCAATAGTGTAATGAGAGAAATCAACCTACATATCATAGCTACAAAGAAGAATATGAAGAAAGTATCGAATCAACTGAAGGAAATTCTTTACCTTTATGCTTTGCTTCGTTTAAATTGTTGAAATAAAATTTAAAGATCATCGGTTTTGATCGGAAAAGCCACAGTGTAGTCAATAGATTGTCGACGTTTCAGATCCATATCAGGATCCATCTTCAGGACAAAGAGCCTGGGTTTTAAGAGAAAGAGAAGAGTTGGTATAAATACTGGAAGTGGGGAAGTTTCTTAGTGTCGTCTAAGTGGAATTATTTAACAATTTTAATTATTTTGTAAGATATTACTAGGGTTTATTAAATTTTGTTTATTTAAAGGTTATGATAGTTTATTAATAATTTTAGGGTTTCTTATTAATTATTTAATGTTCTAGGGTTTAGTTTATAAGTAAATTAAATTTTAGGGTTTCTTTTGTTATAAGGTAAATAATAGGTTCTAATTAGTTTTAATGTTGTGTGCTAGAGTCTTTATTAAGAATAATAGGTTCTAGGGTTAGGTTGTCGGTAACAAGTAATTTAAAAATTAGGGTTTCTTATTTATGATTAATTATTTAATGTTCTAGGGTTTGGTTTATGGGTAAATTAAACTTTTAAATTTAGGGTTAGGTTAATATAATAAGAGGTTAAGGTGTGCTTGTTTTGGGTTTAAAATTAGGGTTTCTTTTTGTTATAACGTAAATAATGGGTTCTAATTAGTTTAATGTTGTGTACTAAAGTCTTTTTTAGGGATAATAGGTTCTAGGATTAGGTTATAGGTAACAAGTAATTTATTAGGGTTTTCTTTTCTTGTTTATTTTATATTCTAAGTGTTTTATTACTACAAGGTTAATTAGTATTAGTCAATTAGGTTCTTAGGTTTTTAGGGGGTACTTAGGCTGTTTAAGAATTAAATGGTTCTATTATGAATATTTTGTTATAAAAAGAAGAAAAGAAGAGAAAAAATTACCAAAGTTTATTGTTGTTTTTTGTGGAAGAGGGAGAGCCAGTTTTCACTTAGTTCTAGTCCATTGTCTCTGTTAAGGTTACTAGGGTGTTTACGGATTTCAATGGCTTCTCTAATATGACGTTTGAAGAGGTGATTCTCTTTGGCGAGGATTTTGGTGTCTTCTAAGCGAACATGGTGTCTAGTTTTGATGGAGTGTTCAGCTAGGGCGGAGGTGTGGATGCGTTCTTTCTTGATGTCATATCCATGTTCTTTTATCCTAACTTAGAAGGAGCGACCAATTTCACCAATGTAGCATTTACCGCATGAGCACTCTATTTTGTAGATTCCTTTGCCATTGTGAGGGTTAAGTTTGTCTTTAACAGATCTCATACTCTGTTTGATGGTTACAAGGGGTTTGAAGGAGGTTTTAATCTCTTTTTTACTGAGTATTCTTGCAATTCTATCAGTTACTCCTTGGATGTACGGAAGGTAGGCACTTCTATTCAGGTTTTTTTCTTTAGGGGCAATGTGGTTATTGCGGGTTGTTTCTAGGGCTTTGTTTATTGCATTCTTAATGTCTTTTTGTTTATACCCTATGTTCCTAAAAGTCTTGGTAAGGTGATCTGTTTCCTTATCTAGGTGTGTTTCATCATAGATTTTTATGGCTCTAGTGGCCAAGGTTTTTAAGACACCTAGTTTTTTGTTGGGGTGGTGATGGGAATTGGCATGGAGATAGTTCTCAATGTGGGTCTTCTTTCTATACACCGCATGTCCAAGATCCCCATTACTTTTACTTTTGATAAGAATGTCTAGGAAGGGGATGCTATTGTTTTCTTTGAGTTCCATGGTGAATTTAATATCTTCGGATATGCTGTTTAGGTGTAGAAAGAATTTTTGTAATTCATCTTTTCCATGGGGCCAGAGAACATTTGTATCATCAACATACCTTTTCCACCTTGAGGGTTTTAAGGGAAAGGAGTCCAGGACCTTCTTTTCAAAATTCTCCATGAACAAGTTGGAAACAATGGGGGACAGTGGGGAGCCCACTGCTACACCGCTAGTTTGTTCATAGAACTCTCCTTGGTAACTGAAGAAGGTGGAGCGTAAACAGACTTCGACTAGTTTAGCTGTATCTGGATCGGTGAGTTCTTTAACAATTTGGATGGCTTCATCTAAGGGGATTTTAGTGAAAAGAGAGACTACATCAAAACTTACAAGGGTGTCTTGAGGCCCTACCTTTTCATTTTTGATGATATTGATAAAGTCATTGGAATCTTTGATGAAAGAGTCGGTGTGGCCTACTAGGGGGCTAAGGATCTTAGCTACGTGTTTCGCCAGCTGATAGGTTGGTGAACCTATGGTATTCACTATGGGTCTAAGAGGGATGTATTCTTTGTGAATTTTCGGCAAACCGTATATCCTAGGGGTGATCTCATTGTTGGGGGTTAGGCGTTTTTTAGTTCTCTCGTCTAGGTTAGAGCTGTTGATGGCTATCTTAACTTGCCTTATAATTTTCTTGATGGGGTTGGAATCTAGTTTCTTATAGATGCCACTCTTGGTTAGGTGTTCTATCATTTTCTTGTTGTACTCATCCATGTTCATAAGAACGGTAGTGCCTCCTTTATCCGCCTTGAGAATAGCCAATTTATCATCGTTTCTTAGGTTCTTTAGGGATGTACGTTCCTCATTATTTATATTACTTTTAAAGATCATCACTGAGGCAGAGAAATGTGTGCTGATGAAAAATCACACTGATTCATGGGAAACAATTGACAAGAAATTGCAACAATATTCTCATGTGTTTAATGACCCTGTTGCTTGTTATATGGAAGGTTTTATCAGTTCAAAATTATAGCCATTGGTCGAAGATGAATCTGAAAATGATTGTTTTCAGTAGCCCAAAGAAATTGGCAAATATGCATATGAAAACAGTGAAGAAAATGAAGAAAGTTTTGAATTAGGTGAAGGAACTTTGCCATTGTGTTTTGCATCTTTTGAATTGCTGAAGAAAAATGTTTATAACGTTTCAAATCAGAAATCCTATAGGGATGATGTTGAATATAAAGAAAGCAATGGACTTGAAAATGCAAACTGTCTTCCATTATGTTTTTCTTCCTTTGAATTGTTGAAAGTAAATCTTGAGATAACAAAGGAAGCAGTGAAGTCTGATTGCATTCACAGTGACATTGTTTTACATGAGAAAATTGTTATCAGTGAAGATGACCAACAACCTTCTCATTCTTTTAATGACCTTGTTGTTAATTACATGGAAAGTTGTTTCAGTTCAGATTTGTAGCCTGTGATCAACTACCAGCTTGGAAATAAATATGATGGTAAATCAACATCAGTGTTAGATATGGATTGCTTGCCACTAGGGGTTTCATTTCAGCCAACATTGTGTTCTGATTCAGAAGATTGTTATTTCCAGTAGTCTCAACATATTTTTCAGCCTTTTGTGGCAATCAACATGTTGAATTACATGAAAACAAGGATGCAGTGGAAGGAGTGAAACATGATTGTTGTTTTATGCATGTTTTGGAGGATCCATTTGCAGTTTTGTTGGAGGTGGTAAACAGTCCCAATGTTTTAAATATTTTGAGATTGGAATTTGTAGATAAATTTTTGAATGAATTAACAGTAAACAAGATTTGGAGCAAGCATGTGCAAAGAAAGCAAACAGTGGATAAAGTGCTTGCATTGGCATTTTGATTTCACTTGATTGACATCTTTTCAGCAGTTAGGGTAGGTAGGAGTGCGAATAAGCTTAGTACTACAATGATTTATTTTAGCAATCTACAGTTTTTATTTTCAACTTACTTTCAGATTTCAATTTGGAGAATATACAGTTTTGGGGTTTTGAGTGGATGAAGGTTAAAAGTTACAGTTGGAAAGTTGAGTTTGGGAGAAGCCCAATGGATTGGCACCTAGTCTACTATTCTTTACTAACTCATAGGGAGGATAACATCCCCATTGGAGTCAGCTGTTAGCACCATGATTTTCATGGCTAAGGTTAGAGGTTTGTCAACGATTTTGCAAAGTCATGCATGTTAGCACCCATATTGTTTTTATGCCTGGCATCATCTAACATCTCCAAGGGTCAGTTTCAAAAGGAAGGTTTTCATTTATTATTTCCATTTCCATTTGCAACTACGCTCTGCAAAATTTGCTACGCGCTGCGTAGAGCGCTTTACCGCGCAAAGGATTCTGTTTCACACAGGATTTCATCGCAGATAGGATGTTATCACACAATGGATTTCGTCGTGCAGTGGGATGTTGTCGTGCATAGGATGCTTTCACATAGTGGTTTTCGTCGTGCAGTGGGATGTTGTCATGCATAGGATGCTTTCACATAGTGGATTTTGTCATGCAGTGGGATGCTGTCGCGCAGAGGATTTTCTTGCGCACATGCTACAGGTCGCGTTGCGCAAATTACTGGTTTAGTGGTCAACTTCAAGATAAATTTTTGACCAACTGGAGAGGAATTTTGAAAATCCCCGAGAGGTTTTTGTCAAGGAAAAGACAGATAATAAAAAAATCTCTTAGATTTTCAAAATGTGTCATAGATTGGGAGATTCGAACGAATATTTGAGCCCTATTTTCCAGCTTTCATGATTTCCTGTTTGATACATGTTTTTTCGACACGTATTCCGACTAGCTGGAGATGAATTTCATGAAACTGAGAGAGGTTTTTCTTTATAACGTGTCTAAATACAAAAACCTCTCTCATTTTATAAAAATAGGTTTTTATCATTGATATACGATGTCATATTTAACGCCTAGTTTCCTAGTTTGCTGCACATTTTGCTGCATTTTTGTTGTAGGTTACTGTTGCGTAGCAGACTTGCTGTGCAGGGATGACCGAGTGTACAATAGTGAAAATGATGGATCATCACAATCATATGGTCAAATTTGGATCATGATTAATGTCTGTAAAGAATATTCCAGTTATGATTATGATTTGGCAAAGTTAGGTTTTCTATTTTTAGTCAATCCGTTGAAGTTATATTTCTCTTTCAAAGAAAACAGATCCATGATTCCAGGAGAGAGTAGCTTGACCCTAACAACCAAGGGTGACATTAGATTTCTATATAAGGGGATCATTTTTTTGTAAACAGGGTTGGTTGGAAAATTGAGTAAACGACTGCTATTGTATGTAATCTGAGTTTTTTGACTGAAATTTAATGCAAAGGTCTTGTGATTTGATGAAAAGATTCTAGTTGTGATAGCCGGATGTATTGTGTCTCTTTCTTTGGGTATGTGTTTCCTGTTACCTTTCATTTCATATCTCATACTGTCTATTTCAGAATGAATTTTTGAACCCTTGGATTCACTGTACAACGCCCCTTGTTCGCACTAGTTAGACAAAACATTTTCCTCTCAGGCTAACTCTGAATTCGTCCACATGGATGATCTTGAGTTACTTCTGTGTTTTTTCTCCCACCACACTTTACGATTTACACTGAAGGATTTTTCTCGCCTAGCCTTATCCTCTCAGATCCAGTCACTAAGTCATTTGTTCCATCTCTTCCTCATATCGACCCCATAGCCCAAGTTTTTCTTTTCTGCACCAATCTAACCAGAAACCATTTTACCATCGGTGTTAAATCTAGACATTGTTTTTAAAGTCATATCCTGTGTGGAGACCTCTCCATTTCTGAGAGAGCCCTCTCCAGATCCAAAAGGCTAGTTTCGGGTCTCAAAGTTGGTTGAAAAAGTTACCTTCGTCGTCTGTTTATGAGGCAAATAGATTTACAGAGTGATAATAGGGTAAACCAAAAGACTAGGGGTCAACAACCCTAATATTTCCCCCTTTACAAAGTAATATTAAAAAATTCATTTAAAATTTCACTTCTACACAAATAAAACCTTAATTTTACATGGACGTCACTTGGTTAGGGGATGTTTTTCCCCTTGGGGCAAGTCGTTGGTGTTGGAGAAGCTATGGTAGGCCTCCAAAGGCCACATTCCAAGCATCTATTAAATCTCCTCATGGCCAAGGTCTCATCCTCCTCAAAACATGCATGTGTCAATGAGTGGCAAAACCACGATCAAAACCTAGCTCCCAAGTATGATGTCAAGCTCAAAAAGAAGAAGTTTTTCCCCTCTTGGGAAAATCGTTTGGCATGTGGGTGCTGGATAGGTCCTTCACGTCATCTTCTAGGTATTCAATTCTTCATCTTTGTGATCATATGGACCCTTGGCATCTAGCCTGTGGGATTGTAGATGCATGGAATCCCAAGCTAGGCTTGTTCTCCCAAAACTGTCCACCAACTAGGTCCTGCAAAGACAAATGAGCACACCCTCAAAGGATCTCAAGTCATAATATCATATTAAGTGAATCCAATCAATAAATGATCCACCTAAGAAATTTCATCAAAGATTGCTATATCAAACAATTAACTGATCAAAGACACTATGAAACTTCTCAAGATTGAATATGGGAGGGTCGACGAGGTGTCCTATTGGGTAGATCTTTCCCTAGGTCAAGGAGAGTTTCCAAGAGATCCCTATCTAGTCCATGTCAAGTGGGTGAATTGGTTTGGGTCAAGACTCAATGGGCATAGGGCTCATGACATACAATGGGTCATAGTGTCTCATTCATGGGTGCCTTTGTAGAGGGTGTGTAGTACCTTCGTCCGCAATGCACTTTTTCCAAGCCCATTATTTTCCATTCTTTTATTCTTTCATATTTTTATGGAAAGGTTGAAGGTCACTTCCTTGGTGTCATGACAAAATAATGACAATGTCACCCACAAACACCTAGTTGAAATGAGAAGGCTGGCTTGTGATGAGAGCCCGTTTCTATCAAACGTGCAATTGCGAACTATTACCCTAGTTTGGTGACTAGGTGATGGCAATTCCATACCACTAGATATTCATGGACGTGATAGGTCAGCTCATGATGAGACCTCCTATCCTTCAACTAACCTTTTAAGCATTCTTTATCATATTTCATTGTGGGTCCCCCTTTATTCAAAGATAAGTGTTTCACTGCTTTCTTGGGTGATCCCCGAGCAAAGCATCTAGAAGGTTCATACAATGATTTTATCTTTTACCCAACATTAATCCCTCTGGGCCTTCAACCCCTTCTTCCCATAGAATGAGAGATAACCCCTTCTTGGGTCAATAAACCTTAAAATACCAAGAGACAAGGAAATTGAGGGGAACAATGATGGAAAGTGGTAATTATGGCTGAGAACGATACAATGGCTCTTTAAGGGAGTTCCTATTAGAAAAACCATCCCAAAGAAAGACCAATTACAAGGGAACAATGTCAACCACTAAGGTGAAGCAGGGAAAAAGGCATAATGTCCAAGCATATATTATGAAATATAGAACAATCTAAGATATAACATACTCAAATGGCTTAAATATTGAAATTATTCTCTCCATAATATTGACTTGTACCTCATGGAGCAAGGCCCACTGCCTTCCAGAAGCCAATTGATGTGGTGGATGCCATATGGAAATTTGTGACCATCTGTGGTGGTGAGAGGGGTTTCCAACTGTGCAAAAGGGTACTGCTAGCCATGTAGTCTTCACGACACTCCATACCTACAACTTGAGGGCCTCGAGACATAATCTCCTTAGTTATCCACAAAATGGGGGTAACATGACCAACTAGAGGACTCATGTATGGTTTCCCCATATCATCACCATTCATTCTAATTTTAGTTGAAGGGGCTCAATAGAGCTATAATTGAGGCAAAAAAGAATAGTAACTTGAAAGGTATAAAAATTGGAAGATCTCTTTTCTTAACCTATCTACTTTTTGTTGATGATGTATTCTTTTCTGTGATGGATCATTAAGAGATGCTACTAAATGGAAAAAAATTCTAGGGATATATTGTTCAATAACTTGAATGATAATAAATATGCAAAAATCCTGAATCTATTTTAATGGGTGGGAGGAGAATCAAATCCATATCATTCTCTATCTATTTCTTATAGTGTGTATAATATCCAATAAGGTTATAAATACCTAGGGTTTTTAATAAAACCAAATGATTATGGCATAAAATAACGGAGATGGATGATAGTTAAGTTTGAGAAAACAATAAATCTATGGTTTAACAAATGGTTGTCTATAGGTTAAAGGCTAGTACTTTTTAAATCTGTGTTGGAATCCATCCCCATCTATTGGGAATGTCTAACCTATTATCCCCAACTTGTAGGGATAACTAAGGAGGAAATGTATCGATGCCCTTAGGTTGCAGACATGGAACTGCAAGACACCACTTGACTAGAAGTGTCCACTTGCACATATTGAAGCCCGCTCTACCACCATAGTTTGGATCCATCGTTAGATCATCCACCACACCAAGTAGCTTCTAGAAGGCACCTGGGTCTTGCTCCATGCGGTACAAGTTAGGTATTGTGGCAGGTAATCACCCTAATATTTGAGCATGTTGTATTGAAGCTGCTTTTGATTATAGAATGCCTACTTGGACATTATGATTTTGACCCTGTTTCACCTTGGTGAGTGTCATCGATTTCCTAGTAAGTGGCCAAATTTTGGGGAAGGGGTGCAACTTGGAGTCCCTTGAGGGGTCATCATACCATTCCAGACCATACTTATCATTTTCCTCTCATTTCACTCCCTTCACATTTCCATATTCTAGGGCCTTTGACTTTAGTGACCCAAGAAGGACTTGTACCTCATTTCATGGGAATAAAGGGTTGAAGGCCCAGGGGGAGGATGAACAACAAAAGATAAAATCCTAAATTATAAACCTTCTAGATTCTCACCCAGACATGCCTTGAGAATGATGAACTATTTCTCTCAAAAGAATTGAAGGCCCGCAAAATATCAAACACATAATAAATATCCCGCTTGAATGAAAGACTAACACTAATGCATTATAACGCTTTGATGGTTACCCCTATGACACTTTGTGGATCTCTTATTTCAAGTGACACTGTCTTACTGCCCCCCAAAATAATTGATTCACTATTGGGAGTGCACACATGTTTGGACCATTAATTAATTAATAAATGGAAATAAATGGGCTTGGAAAAAGGTTGCATTGAAAACGAAGGTGCAACACACCCCCTACAAAGGCACCTATAAATGAGATAATACGAGCCCTTGTATGTCATGAAATTCATTGATTTATGAAGTCTAATCCCGTATCCAACTCATCATCCACTACATGACCTTGAAGGGGAATCCTTGGGAGAATCCCTTACTTGAGGGTTTTGGTCTACCCAATAGGACTTTTATGACACTCCTCCCATACCTAAACTTGGTAAATTGTCTAGGGTCTTTGAGCACTTGTTTAAATTGATGAGGTAGTTTTGATGCACATTTTTAGGTGCCTTGTTTATTAGATGTGGTTTTCACTTTCCATGATATTTTGACTTGAGATCCTTGGATTTCGTACCTATTTGTTTTGCATGACCTTTTTTCGTGGACAATTTTGGAGGAACAAGCCTAGTTTGGGCTTTCATGGGGCTTGAATCCAACAGGTTGTATTCCAAGGGACCACATGTCAGATCATGATGAATTTCCTTTGGAGGCCTAAAACATCACCTTAAGGGGCTTGAGGTCATGCTTGAGGGGGCTTGAGGTGGTGATGAGGACACATGGAACGATTTGGAGGAAGGAGGTCTTGAGACAAGATGAAAAGGAAAGGATTGAGAACACATGGCTTTTGGAAGCCTAGCACACCCTTCTCCAAGCCCCACGATTTATCCCAAGTTCCAAAACGTGGCCTCAAAGGAGGATTGAGTCAACTCTTTAGGGTTTTCCTTGTGAAAATTCAAATTTTAGTTAAATTGTTTAGTATTATTTGTTTAAAGGGGAAATATTAGGGCTGTGGAATCCTATCTTGTGGTTTACCCTAAAATTATGTGGACAAACTATGTCTAAGAATTTTTTCATAAATAGAGTTCATTTGTATCTCATTATAACATAACTCTCCCATTGTGAGAAGTATTTGGATTAATTTTTCATTATTCTTGGGCATTATGGTGTTTCTCTCTTGTACAATTGTCTTTGGTGATATCTCTTGGTGAATATTGGAGCTAAAGTGGTGTTCCCCCTTTGGAGGCTTATTGTCTTGGTCTTGGATGATGATTGCTTGGTGAAACTAGGGTTTGATCTCTCTCTTTCTTGGAATTGGTAAGGAAAATATGCAATTAGTAGTTGTTTTCATGTTATTTATTAGTTATTGATGGTTGAAACCTTAGGAGGAGTATGTTGGATACACCCTCCAGTAATGGTTCATCTCATTGCTAAGTTTTCTTGAACAAGGGTTGCTAGGAGAAGTACAAGTGTGTACACCCTCCTAGATTTACTCTAGTTTGATTGACATAACCTAGGGAGTAAAAGGGATTAAACCCATAGGTTATTTTTCGATCTAACTCTTCATTTTAAGACTTCAATCACCTTTTTTTCTGAAGGCACTAATCTGATTTTTGTATTGGAGAAATAAAATAGCGTATTAGGAAACATGAATTCTTGCCATTTCAATTTTCTGCAATTTCGGTTTTGTTCCTTGTGCCTAGCACACCTCTTAGCCACTAGGGAATCCCATATACAATGATATTTATTTATTCTGTAATAAACTTACATATTCTACCATTAGGCCTTCAAAAAATCTAGTCTTTTGATCTCCACTAACTCTTAATTCAACCATTGAAATTTACTATGTTTTTTCCCACATAATCTAGTGATCATAGTGCATCTTTTGGTAGACTCTCGGAAAGTTTTGATGGTTGAATATATTTCTGTAATAAATCATTTGTTACATCCATAAGGATGATTATTATCTTTGCAGAAAGTATTTACTACAACCTTTCATTTTGTGCTAGTATCTTGCTCCTTTAATCTTGAGTTGCACTAGTGTTTTGCTAGTTTATCTCTTGCATCATTTACTTGATTTCTAGCACTTGTTTTAGAAGATAATTGTTCCATTTCATTACTGATATATACTACTACTAACTACTGCAATTAGGGACAACAATCTTAACTTGATTTTCTGTCATAGATTTGGGCTTGTATCTTCATTTTCTTTGGGTCTCGGGTAGGTACAATCAACATTTGCAAGGTCTACTACTTCTTGGAAACCTTTGGCTACCACCAAGACCTTATTCAAGCCATTTCCACACTCATTAACTTGACCTATAGGGGCATCCATTCATACATCTCACTTTCCATCTCATTTCTTTTGTTATTTTGATGTAACTACGAAAGATATTCTTTTGTATTTGTATTGGTCAAACCTCGAGAAGGTTATTGTAATCTTACTGTATGAGTTGTCTCAAAAGAAAGTATTCTTTTATTTTTATCCTTATTGTAAAAGTAAAAATGACCCCTTTTAGGGTTGCGTCTTTTCGAGAGTCAAGTTATGTGTATAAATAGAGGTCGAGTTTGTCTCATTTGTACACACACACAACTCACCTTCTCTAGTGTATTTGGAGCATAGCAATGAAGGTCTAGTGCAGGAGGTCTTGGTTTCTTGGTATTTGGTATCTTGGTCTTGGTATATTTGTGGAGAGCTATAACATGACATTGCACTGGTTGAAGGAATCTATACTGAAGAATTGGTTTCTACGTTTTCTCCCCCACAAGGGATTCCCTGGATATATCTCGTGTTCTGTGATTGTTTATATTTCAATGATCCTAGTACATGCAATTTTTAATGAATGTTAAAGAAGATAATTGTAACTTATAAAATTATAACATGGTATTAGAGTAGCCTGAATAGAAGAGAGTTCACATATCTAGAAGAAAAAAGGATCCATTTTTCTTGATAGGAGTGGTTTCCAGAAAAGAAAATACCACCAACAAGTGCGCCCTAATGGAGCACATCTTTTCCCTGGATCAGATCTTCAAAATCTAGAATTTGTGATTTAGGGGAAGGATGACTACCTAAACCAAGATTAATGAGAAGCTGGAGGGCGCTGACAACTTCAGAGCCTAGAGGTACAGAGTATCCCTTCTCCTAGAAAAACATGATCTATATAAGTTCACTAAAGAAGAGGTTTAAAAACCATAGGGAGATGAGGCTAAAGCAAAGCACAAGATCGATATGGTCAAAGAAAAGATGATTATTGCATACTCCATTAAGGACCATATTATTCATCACATATCTAAATTATCCACTCCAAAAGAAATGATGGATGCCTTAACCTGATTGTTTGAAGGCAACAACATCAACCAAAGAATGACCTTGAGAACTCAATGAAAGAAAGTGAGGATGAAAAATTCAGAAACCATCCACTCTTACTTCTCAAGGGTGAACCAGATCAAGGATCATATAGAAGACATTGGTGATATAGTGAATGGATAAGAATTGGTGATGACCACCTTGAATGGCCTCCCAAGGTCATGGGATGCATTTATTCAAACGATATTCTCAAGAAGAAAGCTACCCAAGTTTAGTAGGCTATGGGAATATTGCAACCAAGAGGAAGCAAGGACGAGAGAAATATAAGAGAATATGACATATGATGATCAAGTCCTAGTCACCCACACTAGGAAAGGAAAGATCAAGAAAGAACCATCCTCACCCAAAAAGTTTCAGAAGGGCCGAAGAAATAACTCAAATATCAGATGTTTCTGTTGTCAAAAAATGTGACACATTGCTAGGAATTGTTCCCTCATTCAGAGACCAAGGGAAAATAAAGGAGGTAAAAGGCATCATTTTCATACAATTGAATATGATGAGCCACCCAAGAAGGTTGCAAATGAAGATAAATTAAGTGATGAGGAGTATGTTCTTATCTCAACCTGTACATGAACTGTCACTCATGGAAGTGACATTTGGTTGGTGGATGTTGGCCCTTGACCAAGTTTTGAGGAACACTTGGTCATATTTGGCCATTTTTGGACATCGACACCCTGTCAAATATGGAGCGCCAGGTGAAGCAGAGATCACGGGATCTTGGCCCACTTTTGGGGCCCTTTTAGGGTTTTGGGTTAATGTAATGGGAAAGGGATGTAGGCCCATGGATTTACCCATGTTTTAGGCCTATAATGTAAAGTATAAATAAGTAGCTAGGAAATGTAAGAAGTGACGATGGCTTAGTGATAGTAATTAGATCTATGTGATCAAATGTAAATTCTCTGTGCATGATTGTAAGAGGCTTGTAGACCTGAGTGCAAGTGATGTAAGTGCTGAGTGTATGGATTGTAAGAAGACTCTGTGCTAGATCTACACGGGGAAGGAGGATCTGGCGAGGTGCGCATAGATCTCCTGTCCTATGCAGAGTACAAGTTAATATTTGTGTTGTAATCAGATTGACCAAAGCTAATAAAGAAGAAGAAAACTTTGTGGATGTGTTTTCACTATCTTGCTAAGTGCTCTACCATGATTAGATAGATTTTATTATGGTTTGTGATTCACTAGATGTACATGAATAGTATATCTAATGTGTATGAGGATGCTTAGTGCTGATCTACATGATCTAATATGTTTTGATATTGCTAAGAACTGAAATATCTTATATCTGAGCAAGTCTTGCGATGTTCTGTCTTATCTGCGAAGTACAATAAGGGTGAATAAGTGATGAATGAAGGATGCTAAGTGATCTATAAAGGATATAATCATAGATCTATGTCCCAGCTAAGGTTGCAGACACCTGAGTCTTGCAACCACCCCTGCCTCTACCTTGGGTGAGACTTCATATGCTTCGTAGGTGTTGCCGAAAGGGCTGGTAGTTAGGGCTTTGTTGGTGCGCTCTTGAGCATTGAACCCTGGGTCTGCCCTTGTGCCAAAAAATGGTTCCATTGCCGGGACCTAAAACTGTGATTACTAGGAACCGAGGAAGAAGAAACTTTGTACAAAATAAAGCTCTGTGCGTAGATCTTTTGCCCTAGTGCATAGATTTTTACTCGAACCGTGAAGCTTTGTGCCAGGAATAAGGTCAGATCTGAAGAAAGGAAGATCATATTCGAAGAAAAGAAGCGAGATCTGAACACTCTGTGCTCTAAGAAAAGTAAAGGTGGGAATATCTGAAAGAAAGAAGTCAGATCTGTAGAAAAGAGGTAAGATCTGTAAGCTCTGTGCTCTAATAAAAATAAGAATAGTCAAAAGTTTTTAGATCTGAAATCTTTGTGCTCTGTAGAAAAAAGATAAGTGAAATTTTTTGTTTCTAAAGCATGGATCTAGGTATGTTTGATAGATTCTGTCCTAGCTTCAAATTAGGGCATTAATAGATGAAAGAAAGTTTGATATGAATAGATTTGATAATTATAATGATAGATATGTTATACCTTTGCATAGAAAGAACGCCTGGACTAACAAGTGGATGCAGGATCCTAGAAAGAGTATTGTGTAGGTTAGCTACCATGATCCCGGTGCGTAGTACAGAAGAAGTTGGGGATTATTTAAACGAAAGAGAGGGTTAACCCTCTGTTACAGTTGCAAAAGACTAGGACATCTTGCTAAGTAATGCCCTGGTGGAGGACCTAGTTGTCTCTGTTGCAAAGCTTTGGACCATGAGGTGCTGGATTGCCCTAGAATGATTTATAAGCTTGAAAAAATGAATCTGAATGAAGAAAACCCTAAGGTAGATCCATAAATAGTAGAAAATCAGAAGGAATCAGAAAATATATTGCTACAGATGAAAGACACCTTGAATGATCACCGTCATGTTAGGCTATCAGAGATCTTCAAATAAAAGGAGCAAGTCGAAGTGAGAATAGGGGACTTCGACATTGACTATATTCTTGATGAAGAAACACTAGTGAACATTATGCTAGAAAGAAATTGGGAAGCTATAGGAAATCCTGCCATGATCCCTTCCCTATGAGGAACAAGTTTATTCAGAGGAAAGCTAGTAAACCTATGTGGAAGGCTCGCTTGGATACCTATGACTGTTAAAGGAACTTCGACAGAGGAAGACTTTGAGATTATTAAATTTGTTGAAGACATCGCCCTGTTTACCATGCTCATAGGAAAACCTTGGATTGATAGAGAACAAGCCAGATGAAAACAAGAAAAAGAAGTTTTGAAACAAAAGAAGCAAGAGTTAAAACACTTTATGACCAGAAGGATCACGCACTTGATTGAAGAACAGAAGAGAATATTACAGATATTTAATACTAGAAACTCCGATGTTGAGTCTAAGAGAAAACTAGAGGATCCACAAAAGATTGAGTTACCTATTTTTGATACAAAAGAAGTATTATCCAGGAACCTGTTGACGGGCGAAACAGTCCATCCGTCAACTGGAAGAGTGGAACCGGTCCGGGGTTGTCTAAATAACCCAAGCCGTTTGGTATGGACCACCCTGACGAGTTTAATGGCTCTGTTGGCCGCTCTGAGGTCTCGTAACGAAACCAAAGAGAAAGTGATCTGAGCTAAAATAATCTAAACTAAGGAAACTAGAAACTAATAAAACAAACTAAAATAAACTAATCTAACTAAAAAGAAATCAAACTAAAATAGAGGAAACTAGAAACTAATAAAAACAAACTTAACTTAACTATACTAATCTAACTACAAATTACTAACTGCTATATGTCTACAAAATACAAACTATGATTATAATAACTCAAAACAACTACTTAATTATCAGTTATAATCATTCCTTATTCACAAATATACATTATGGACAAATCACAGATTTGATTAAAACCTGCAAAACTCATGTGTTCGCTGCCCTAAGACAGCCAAGGATTTATTTTGTCTTTTATGTTTTTA
>ML787129.1:666907-677466 GCA_009831015.1 Picea engelmannii | reverse complement strand
TATATCATGCTCTAGATGTAGAGAAAATTCAAGGGTACCCAAACCATTATTCTAGACCAAAATGGTTAGAACAACTTCCAAAGTTTAATGGTGATGCCCATTGTGTTATTCATCATGTTGTATCATTCTTGCAATATGCTTCATAAATCAATGTAATACATGATATATTAATGAATCTATTTGTACATTATTTGGAAGGAGAACAAAACTCTTGAGTAAAATATTGTAATGGTCCTACAGAGATTTCATCTTTTGCATATTTTTTCAAATATTCTTCAAATGTTGAGGTCCTCACTTGCAAAAGTTTGAAGATGTTATTGAAACTCTACAAGAAAATGAAGAAGCATCCCAAGCCTCCAAGCATGAATACCAAGAGCTTAAAGAGAATGATGATGAAGAAGATAAAGAGCCACCTCTTAATCCCATACATGAAGATTTCAATGAAGATATTGAAGATCGAGCTCAAAGTCCTATTGAAGGCCAAAGACATGAAGCTGAAAGTGAAGATGAAGAAGCATACATCTCCATTGAAGATAAATAGGTCATTGAAAAGCCTTGTCATGAGTCCAACCATGTATATTAAGAGCATGAGAAGGAATCTCTTTAAACGTTAAAATTTATAAGTACAAAATTATTAAGTATATGATTAATATATAGACATTTTACCGTCGTGGGCCTCATTCACAGGAACATCTTGGGGATGCACCTCACTGGGATGGGGTTGCTGGGGAGCACCATGATCTTTTGGCTGTGTTTCATTATCAATGCTCTGTTGTTCAGTACTAATGGTAGGGTTGATAGTGCTGCTCCCCTGATTAAAACAAAGTAAGACATTAAATTATGGACAATATCAACCGTTTACGTATTTTATAAGTAACAAAAGGTTAATGTGGACTGATTTTTATTTACCTTATCCAACAAATTGGATCTTGGGGTCTACCCCATGCTTTTCCTTCGATCAACCACAGATTTATAACCTTACTTGTAACCAAGTTGGAGGTCTTCCTCCGTGGTTCCAGTTCCAAAGTCGTCACCTTGCATTGCATAAGGGTATGGTTTTTTAATGTTTTTGGCTGCAATTACCTTGAAGTTGTAAGGTGATACGATTAATATTCTTAATATGTTTGGGTACTTACGATTCGTGACTGTAACCTCAAGTAGCCGCCCGGGCCTAGCTTGTGTTGGCCATGTTTGGAAATACTTGCTTTGGTTGCCTTCGAAGTGTCAGGCAACCTATCATCAAAATTTTCAAGTATGTTATATATAACCACACTTTTATTTAGATCCAAAGAAAAATAAATCTAGTATTGAATTCAAAAAAATGTAATTTACCTTTGTGTATTAGTTATTTGTTCTCCTGATTTTCTCAAAATCTTCTCTTTTGCATCATCAATGATCACCTTCCACTCTCTCTCTGGAATTGAGGGAGGATGCTCATACCTAGGATTTCTTGCCAAGCTTCGTCTATAAACATCCCGGGTATATTTTAAATATTCACCGGCTGCAGATGTGACCACTTTTTTATTGAACGTGTCTACACCAAAGAGGTCTTCAAGATAATCCATAAGTTCCTTTTTGAGGTTGGAATTCTGGAAATTCCGCCTCATGCGTAAGGTTGCCCCAAAAATAGACAAGGCCTTTCTCTCTACATGCCTATAAAAAAGGTCATTTCCTGCACACAAAAATATATGATCATTAATTTAAAATTAATAATATAGATGATTTCTGTATGAGGACAACATTAAACGATTAAAATATGAATTAAAACTACCTGGGAGTCTTGATTGTCTTAATGGAAGTCCATTATCGTCGACCAAAAATGTGCACGGAAGGGTCCTCGTGCTTGTCACGCATCTAGCTCCAGGAAATGCATCCATCTCAACCACATCACTATGATCCTCATCTTTGCCACCCTCTCTAGACTCTAATCGAGGTGTGGATGCCTGTCGGTGCATGTCATGGCTCCTATCTAAATGACGTGTGGAAGATGGAGAAGTAAATAGTGCTATGGAAGTTGCATGACCACCCACATCAGGACTCTGTAGCGTCTCTGTAATGCCACTACTACCAACCCCGGGCTGAACAGGCTCCAAATATTCCTTTATAAAAAAGAACATGTTTTTTCGTGAGATAATGTAAAAGTTAAAGAAAAAAGTATCATAATTGAACATATGAGTGCATTAAACAAAAAAAAAAATTAAATTATGGTTATTACCTTATATGTGTTAAGTCTTGACATAAGGAGCTTGATCCTTTCTTTGACGTCCGAATTTTGTTCTAGATGATCTAACAAGCTAAATAGTTCCTTGTTAGCTTTAATGATTTTTTTTTATTGAGACCATCAGATCAATGCAAGAATAAAACCCCTCCTCATCAGAAGAATCATGATCCACATGGCCTGCTGACTACATATAATTTCAACAAAAACAATGTTATTTCAATAAAATTATATAAGCAAATAATAAAAACAATGTAAAATGAAAGTGGAAATTGATAATCATTTACATGTTCTGCGGCTGACCCTTTTCCATGATTATCCTGCCACATTATAATATAATTAGAACCCCCAAATATTTAAAAAATTGTTAATGATAACAAAAAAACAATGTTAACGATAATATTTACAACAATGTTAAAGATAATAAAAAATATAATGCAATAAGTAGAGGTTTCTTAAAGAGGTGTTGCATAAGAACTTGCACACTATTAGTCAACGTGTCTATTCGATTCAAATGGTAATCCACTAATAAATCTTCCTCTGGAGATATCTTTTTTATTGCGCACATGACTACTCGATTCTCTTCACGTCCCTCAGATATGAAATTCAGTTGTTTATTTGTTGTCCCAGGTCGTGTGCTGTTTATAAAGCCTGCGATATTGCATGAAGCTTTAGTCCTTCCATCAATATAGATAGTCACTCCCTTATTTTTATCCTTGTTTATTAGTTGTATATAATTTGTGGCGAGTGCATATCTCCGCATACTTCACATGTACCGGACCAGCCGCATCCAATCGTTATAATTGTAACACGGTCCGACATAGTCCATCAATTCATTTACTGTATTGTATTTTACAATTATTCCATCCATGGAAAGTAGCCCCAAGCCATGCAAGGAGGATGGTGCAATGCAATATGTCCTATTGTTGACAACGAAGTCAACATCTATAGGAGGTAGTTGCTTAGGTACCCATTGCTTCACTAGATGCTTATACCTAAGTGGAACATCTATGTCTCCTATAATCTCATCGTCATAAGAGCATGATCCTCCTTTGGCAAGAAAAAACTTCATGTGTCTACACAATTTTATTCTGACTTTTTCACCTCCAGTCCTTGTTTTCTTATCATATCTACTAGATGTAGTCGCATTTTCGACCTTTATTTGTCCTAAGCTTTCCTCACTCGACGAAGAAATATCTGACAGGTACCTGTTTGGTTGTACCTTCAGTTTCATGTGCACGTGTTGTTAGTTAGTAGTCCATTATCATATTCACAGTTCTAAATAAATTTTTTATATCAGATCCATAGGAATTGAGCAGATTTGTCATTTCAAATATTTCCTATGCAAGAACTTTCTTAGAAACATGGTACCTAGACTTAAGCCTAATGCATAATATTTTAGGTTTGGATGCCTTGGTGGGCCTAGGGTTCCATGGCTTCAGTTCGTTAGACACTTTACACTTGCTAGAATCATATTGCATCATATTTTTGCCTGCATGAGGAATACAACCACATCCACTCTCATGTTTCTCCATGGTAGGATCCATCAATTCCACAAAGGTACGACTAGTCTATGATAGTTGGATATGATGTGGACTAATTATTAAATGTCTAACGAGATTTGTCTCGGGAATCCTTAAACATGGTTGGCTCATTAAACACAAGGTCCAATTAAATTCCACCACATGGAAATGCAACATCAACATGAATGAACTTGGAAGGACTAGTGGTGGCTCTAGACTGTGCCACATGGGACCACTACACATTTTAAAAGCTAAGTTAGAAGACACCCTTATCAAAAAAATTCCAAGTATTTTGGAGAATTGGAGTCAAACAAGATTTCACTAGGCTCTAATAATACTTCAGATCCATGGGAATTGAGCAGATTTGTCATTTCAAATATCTCCAATGCAAGAACTTTCTTAGAAACATGGTACCTATAATTAAGCCTAATGCATAATATTTTAGGTCTGGATGCCTTGGTGGGCCTGGGGTTCCATGGCTTAAGTTCATTAGACACTTGACTCTTGCTAGAAGCATATTGTATCAGATTTTTGCCTGCATGAGAAATACAACCACATCCACTCTCATGTTTCTACATGGTATGAGTCTATGATAGTTGGATATGATGTGGACTAATGATTAAATGTCTAACGAGATCTGTCTTGGGAATCCTTATAGGATCCATGTCTTGTGTTCTAACACCTCCCATATAAGAAGAGCCATGTCTCGTGTACTAACACCTCCCATATAAGAAGAGCTATGCATAATATTTTAGGTTTGGATGCCTTGGTGGGCTTGGGGTTCCATGGCTTAAGTTCGTTAGACACTTGACACTTGCTAGAAGCATATTGCATCAGATTTTTTCCTGCATGAGGAATACAATGACATCCACTCTCATTTTTCTCCATGGTATGGAGCTCAAAACTGCTGCTGATCCATTAGGTTTTTATGCCCTTAGGAGAAATTGTCCAAGAGTCCCCGAAATGGTTTGGGATGCAAATTTCATGGAGGAAAGTTCAAAAATCTTTTAGAATCAGTGATTGATTCTAGGATTGTAGTTGATGGGAGTGTTGTAGAGTATAGGGACAAGAATGTTGGATTCTCTCATGGATTTGACCTTGTTGTTACTCTTGCTTTAGGTTTCTCTCAAAAATAGGGAGGTGACCTTGTTGAGGTTTTTGATTTAGTTCCCAGATGTTTTGAGATGCATGGGAGAGATGCCCATAATCATAGTTTGAATACAACCCCACTTGGTTTTTTTCTTATACCACAAGCTTGGTATTTCAAGATAGGAAGCATTTGTGTAGTTGTCTACATTGGTGATTTTGATAGATATGATCCACTTGTATTGTCTTGTAATAGATGTCATTATTTTTACATGAAGTCCTGAATAGTTCATGGCATGGTGTCCAAATACTTTGACTTGTTATACTGTCAGGCTTGAGGTATGATATATATTGGCAAGTTATTGATGATCCAAGGTTATGTTCCTTCAGTTTCAAAAGTGGTCAGTGTTTCTAGAAGGTTTGAAACACTATGATATCATCTTGTGTTGTTGGTTACAATGAGACTTCCACAACTTATAAAATCTATATTATAGCACAATTGAAAACTCTAGTGATCCAAGATGTGAAGTTTGATGAGAAAGTAAGGTCCTCTAGTTCACAGATATCTGCCTCACTGATTGAAAGGAGTGAAGAGGTTGTTGTTCTTAGGGGTCACAGACTGACTATATACCCACCCTGATTCGAGGAGTGGAACACATTAGCTGTCCACTCCGGTTGGACAGGAAGGGTCGGAGAAGAGCAATCATTCTTAGGACCAAAATGTAGGGCATAAAAAGGGGAGAGATATTCGTTCCTGTACTGGTTTTCTTGTAGCTGGGTAGCCCAGAGCTACAAGAATCTTCGAAATGGGATTTCAACTCAACACTTTTTTGGAAGAGTTTCTCTTTGGAGAGCACAATATGATGAAATTTGTGAGCTATGTTCAGGGGGGAGTTATTGTATATTGTTGGCCTCTATGGTAGAATCAGTTAGGGAGGCCTGAGATACGGTGGTTTACCCTGTGGTGGATGACAGCGGTTCGAGTCCGCTTATCTCCAGCCTGTGATCCTAGCTAATACAATGGTATATGATAGCACAAAATTATTCAGATCCGACAGTTTGATTTATGATTTATCATTCATGGACGTTGATAAGATCTTTCCATTTAGTATCACCTTAGGATGGTATAGCCTTTAATGACGAGGTTCAAACGAAGAAGGGCTTACGGTGGATACCTAGGCACCCATAGACGAGGAAGGGCGTGGTAAGCGATGAAATGCTTCGGGGAGTTGAAAATGAGCATAGACCCGGAGATTACCGAATAGGTTAACCTTTTTAACTGTTGCTTAATCCATGGGTAGGCAAGAGAAAACCTGGCGAACTGAAACATCTTAGTAGCTAGAGGAATAGAAAGCAAAAGAGATTCCCATAGTAGCGGCGAGCGAAATGGGAGTAGCCTAAACCGTGAAAACGAGGTTGTGGGAGAGCTCAATATAAGCTCTGTGCTTCTAGGTGAAGCGGTTGAGTCCTACACCCTAGATGGTGACAATCCAGTAGCCAAAAGAATCATTGGGTTACGCTCTAACCCAAGTAGCATGGGGCACATGGAATCCCTTGTGAATTAGCAAGGACCACCTTTTAAGGCTAAACACTCCTGGGTGACCGATAACGAAGTAGTACCGTGAGGGAAAGGTGAAAAGAACCCCCATCGGGGAGTGAAATAGAACATGAAACTGTAAGCTCCCAAGAAGTGGGAGGAAAGTGATATCTCTGAACACGTGCCTGTTGAAGAATGAGCTGACGACTTATAGGAAATGGATTGGTTAAGGGAACCCACCGGAGCCATAGCGAGAGCGAGTATTCATGGGGAAATTGTCACTGCTTATGGACCTGAACCTGGGTGATCTATCCATGACCAGGATGAAGCTTGGGTGAAACTAAGTGGAGGTCTGAACCGACTGATGTTGAAAAATCAGTGGATGAGTTGTGGTTAGGGGTGAAATTCCACTCGAACCCAAAGCTAGTTGGCTCTCCTTGAAATGTGTTGAGGTGAAACAATTGATTGGACCATCTAGGGGTAAAGCATTGTTTCGGTACGGGCCACGAGAGTGGTACCAAATCGAGGCAAAATATGAATACTAGATTTCCCAAATAAAAGAGGTAAAGGTCAGCTAGTGAGACGATGGGGGACAATCTTCATCGTCAAGAGGGAAACAACCCAGATCATCAACTAAGGCCCCTAAATGACCACTCAATGATGAAGGAAGTACGAGTGCAAAGATAGTGAGGAGGTTTGCCTAGAAGCATCCAACCTTGAAAGAGTGTGTAATAGCTCATTAATTGAGCGCTCTTGCACCAAAGATGAATGGGACTAAGTGATCTTCTGAAGCTGTGGGATGTAAAAATACATCGGTAGGGGAGCGTTCCGCCTTAGAGGGAAGCACCGGCGTAAGTGGGTGTGGATGAAGCGGAAGCGAGAATGTCGGCTTGAGTAACACAAACATTGGTGAGAATCCAATGCCCCAAAAACCTAAGGGTTCCTCCGCAAGGTTTGTCCACGAAGGTTGAGTCAGGGCCTAAGATCAGGCCAAAAGGTGTAGTCGATGGAAAACAGGTTAATATTCCTATACTACCCCTTGTTGGTTTTGAGGGACAGAGGAGGCTAGGTTAGCCGAAAGATGGTTATCGGTTCATGGACGCAAGGTGACCCTCTATACATTGATTCAAAGGTAAAAGAAGAATAAAATATAGTTGTGTACAAGGTGAGGTTGGGGGTGGATATTCCTCATCATCTACTCTAGCACACAAAAATCCAAGATGGCTTATACAAACATTATAGGATGTACAAAATTATGTAGGAGCACCCATATCATCAATGAGGGTGAGTATACCTCCTATGAGATATGTTAACCATATTGTATTAGATTCTTCCATTTGTGATCTTAACAATTGTTTTGAGGAGTTGATGTGTGATACTTTGTTGGATGAGTGTGATGTTTGGGGGGTAGTTCCTTTCTGGGAGCCAGTGGTTGATTTCGAGATTGCAACATGTTCAAATTTGCAGAAGGTAAGTTTGTTTGAGTTGCAAAGGGAGAAAAATGATGTTGGTGAAAACACTTTCCTCATAAAGAGGGTGTGTTTTCTTTCAAGGTTACTCTGAAATTGTTTGATTGAGTTGCAAAGGAAGCATAAATATGTTATTGAAAACACTTTCCTCATAAAGAGGGAGTGTTTTCTTTCGAGGTTACTCCAAAATTAAGTTACACCATACTTAAGGGTGCTTCATGTAATGTGGGGTGCATGGTGTATTGATAACCCTTAGTTGACGTGATGGACATACACATTGGAGTTAGCTTTTCCATTGATTGTAAAACCTTGTCTTGATGCATATGTGGCATTCTTCCTTGGAGCATTGGAGACCTACATGGCTAGTGGCTTTCTTCATGAGACAAAAATGGAGGTTGATTGATTCCTTGGGGTGATGGTTTTCCTTGGAGGAGGATAATTGGGCATCTTGGAGGAGGGAATTGAACCCTAGATGGCACGGGGACACTTGGTTTATTACATGGAGACTTGGTCTTGAATTGAGGACACTTGGGTTGAAAACCAATCATGTAAGTGGCATTGACCCAGAGGTATACATGGCCTAAGAGGGAGTGTTGGAGAATTAGATACCTTTGGAGGAGGAGTGTTACACACACCTTGTGGAGCGTTCAATGTTCAATCCTTGTTTGTTGGATGTGCTTCCCTTGGAGATTGGCATGTGTGAGTTGGAGTTGGAGTGCTCCACATGTGGGGACATTTAGTAATTAGATAGATTTTTTGTTGTAGACTTGATCCACTTTATGATTTTTTCCTTCCTTGACTTTCATAAAAAAAAATTGAGGAGAAGGTATTTTCATCACTTGTACTTCTTCACTCATAGACTCACATGCTTGCGTTAGAGATGTGAGACTAGGGTGAATTTGTATTCTTATACTCTTCTTCATGTGTATTTTCCTTATGTTTGAATCCTCCTTAGAGTTTCTTGTCATAAGTAGTATTCACTTTTCTGTTCTGCATTACTTCTCTAATTCTAACAAAAGCACAACAGAAACGATCTCTAAATATCGAAAGGTCATCTCTTTAGTTGATAAAATTAGGGAAAGTAAGAAATATGGAGAAAAACAAGAGCAGGGATCTTCATGGAGAAAAAAAAGAGCTAACCCTAACCCTAACTCGATTGGAGTCTTGTGATTTTGGGGACAAATCCCATGAAATTACCATTTTCGATGACCTCCTTCTCTTTCTCCATCGCTCGGGATTTTATGTGGATCTTGGCCTCCTTATCTGTTGCTATCCCTCGAGTTTCTCTTTCCCATCTCATTCTCTATGTCTTGGCCTCCTCTTGCCCTATCTCTTGCCCTCCTCTTTCCCAATGTCTATTATCTTCTCTGTCGCGTGAGTGTGCTCTAGCTCGTGCCCTCCTCTTCGCCTCCTTCTCTGTCATGAGAGTGCAGTGTGAGTGTGCTCTAGCTCTTGCCTTGATACTCTTCGCCTCCTTCTCTGTCGCATGAGTGTAGTGTGAGTTTTCTCTAGCTCTTGCCCTCCTCTTCGCCTCCTTCTCTGTCATGCGAGTGTGTATTTTGGGCTCTAATTTGATCATGAGTGTGAGATGCATAGGTGCGAGTCATGCAGTATTTAATTTGTTTTTTTTGAATTATATATATTTTTAATTTTTTAAATTAATATATTTTATAATATTAATTTATATTTAATTATATTTAACATATATAATATATATGTGGGTTAGTGGTGTATTTAGGGGCTAGTGGGTTAGGGATTGGTGGGTTATGCGTTAGTGGGGTAAGATGTTAGTGTGTTAGGGGTTAATGTGTGAAGGGTTAGGGATTGGTGGGTTAGAGGGTTAGGTGTCAGTGGATTCAAGGTTACAGGTTAAGGGGTAAAGGGTTAGTGGGTTACTGGTTAGTGGATTAACATGTCAAAGGATTAAGGGTTAGTAGGGTATGGCTTAATAGGTTACAAGTTAAAGGGTTAATGGTTAGTATGGGTTAAGTGTTAGTGGGTGAATGGGTTAGTGGTTCAGATTTCACTAAGTGAGTGTGTTAGAGGTTCAGAAGTCACTGAGTGAGTTTGTTAGTGGTATAGGGGTTAGAGGGTTAGGGGTTAGTGGGCTAGTGGTTGGTGTGTTAGGATATGTGGGTTAAGGGTTAGTGTGTTATGGGGTTAGTGGTAAGGGGGATAATGGTTTCAGAGATAATGGTTTAGGGTTCAATAGGTAATGGTTTAATGGGTCAGGAGTTGGTGTTTTAGAGGTTATGGGTTAATGGGTTAGTGATTTGGAGTCTAGTAGGAGTTAGTGGGTTAGTTGTCAAGAATTAGTGTGTTAGGGGTTGCGAGTTAGTGGGTTAGTATTTTTAGCCTATATAATGGGTTTGTGTGTTCAACATTAGGGGTTATTGGTTTACAGGGTTAGCGATTACTAGGTTAGATGTTAGTCAATTAATTGTCGTTAGGAGTTAGTAGGCTAGATGTTAGTCAATTAGTTCTCATTGGGGGTTAACAAACAAGTGACCAATAGTGGTTGGGTTTTAGGGGTTATGGATTGCTCTCTTGGTGGTTTAGGGATCATTAGGGGATATAAATTTAATTGGTTAAATCTCAATTAATCATTTAATAGGTTAGTAAGGCAGAATTTATTGTGTTAGTGCTTAGTGGGTTAGGATTTAGTGTCTTAGTTGTCATCGAGTTAGTGGTTAGTGGGATAATTTCCATCCATGGTTAATGGGTTA
>ML787129.1:607929-642848 GCA_009831015.1 Picea engelmannii | reverse complement strand
TTTAAGTGTCAAATTTAAGTCAAACCAAAAACTAAAATTTTGTAGCTAGAAGGCTCAACAATGAATTGAGGAAACCACCAATAGCCATGCTATTCACCATAAAACCTGACCAAAATGACAGTGCTATTTTGGGAGTTAACAATTGGTATTCTAAACCCTAGCCATTTTCAAGTTTGTTATACCAAAGGAGCAATTTATAGTTTCCTCTTGCAACAATAACCTTATCCACTATATTACTGTGCGCTGCAGAATGTGCACTGCAAAATCTCCATTTTATGATAAATCAAACCCTTTTCAGTTGAGATTCGTTTAGGGTCGAGGTTTTAACTAGTCAACTGATATGTTTCTCCTTAGACGTGGAAAATCTTGCAAGTCTTTTACAAAAATCTAGTTCAATTCACACTGCAAACTGACACTGCGAACTTAACCAATGCACTATAAACCATTTTTTTTACATAGAGCTACTTCAATTTTTTCTTATCTGTAGTTTTCATCCAAGTTGGATTTATGTTCTTCTTTTCTCACCTCCTACTTGCAACATGTTCATCCTCAAAATGTTGTTGTTCATATGATTATAACTGGAGTAATGATTTTGGGTCTTGAGATGGGGTTACATATTTATATGATTTCTCCAAGGTTACTTCATGTTCCTAGAAGTTTGTAGTAGGTTTTGGAAGGATTTCCCAACTTTTTGTGCAAGTTTTAAAAGAAAAAATAAATTTTAAATGTAAAAAGGCACCTATAGGAAAGTTCGCAGCGCGTGCTACCAAAGGCGTTGGGAACTGGTAATTTGGGAAAGTTTGTAGCAAATTAGTACACAACATAGTAATTTTTAAATACCGTTATGGGTTCTTCTAAAATTTTTTCTGGAAATGAATCCTAATATCATGGACTTGCTGACCCAAAATCATCTTCATCCCCTTTGCCGTTTGGGAGAAAAGTTGAAATCATCACCTACAGGAAAGTTCACAACGTTTGATGTCAAAGGCGCTGAAAAACTATAACGGCTTAATAAATCCGGGTTGTAGGAGGGATGCCACCTATCTGAGGGGGTTAAGATGGTTTCCTAGGAGGTATTTGGACATGAGGGACATGTTTTCTATCACCAGATCAAGCAACATGACCTGTTTCAAAAATCATTTATCACAATAGACAAGATCCAAAAAAATATGATCTAGGTGGATTTTCTGTTTCACCTTGTTGTAACAGCTCCTAGAGAAAAGGGAATCCAATGAAACCACTTGGGATTCAACCTCTTTAGAGTAGGAAGGATTGATACACTATAGAAAGAAGTGGTTTTGTTGAGGAAAGGGTTGGATTCATGACCCAAGAGAGAAGGGAGATGGAGGAGTAGTTTGACTGCTTATTTGTAAGCTTGATGGCCTGTTTGTAATCAACATTTATGCCATTAAAGATTCATGAGAGTTGTTTATCAGATTGTATTCTTTGTTTTCCATTTCTCTTGTCATCTGATTGCTTGAATATATTGTAGGTTTTGAGGATCGTAACTTCCATTGATTGATGGATTCACGAACAATGAAGGATCTGTTGTAGCTTGCCCATTGTTGACGATTAAATTCTCAACGAAGTTTGCACCACAAAGTGTTGCTAAAGCCTATTATTATAAACGCTAAATAATACTAGTAGGTGGGACCCCCTCGTAGATTGGAGATCAAGTCTGGTGTTTATTCAATGTTATGTTATTGTTCAACACTACTTTCATGGTTGACAATATCTTGTTTTATTGGATAATGGATCGGGTATATTATATAGGGCTCCCTTGCTATTCCAAGCTCAAGTTATACCAAAGTTTTCATGGCTATCATTGATGACTGTTCTTGGATATATTACTTGTGACACATACAATAGACACATCTTAGTAACAATAAATGAAAACAAACTGATAGAAGAAATTGTCCTATGCTAACATGCTATACTATATGCATTGAAAATATTGTGGAAAATCCTAGCTAACATAGAATAGCCATGTGAGTTATTGAGGTTGTATATAGCATAGTTGGTATGCATTTATGTATAGTAGAGATGGTAATATGTGATACAGGTGGCGCTCTTGGAAATTAAAGATTGTTGGTTCAAGGTGGATGATTTGTTTCATTAGTAGCTGGCGTGTACTAAGAATTGAATGAACTTGAAGTAGGTAAGTGATGTGCATTTACTGCACATCGCCTTTACTCCTGCTGATTGGATGCCACCCTAGTTAGGTTATTGTTCAAACATTGCTGCTGTGGTTATGCTCTGATTTCTTAGCAGGGAGGAACCGCTCATCCAAATTCTTGTTTAATATGTTCGATTACCGACATGTCCTTTTTTTAGGCCCTTCATGAGTCTACTTTGGTTATGAAATGGATGTTGGCTCATGTGTATTGGTTTGTGCCTTCCTTAAGTTTTGCAATTATGTGAAATGGTGATTGTGAATGAAACATTGATGATTCTCTTTGAAATGATGTTGAAGTCATAACATTACTGGTTATTCTGGGTATTAGCAGTCATAAGAATTCTCTGTTATCCCTGCTGGTTTAATTAGAGTATACTTGTTGGTCTTGATGTGCTATCTTCACGCTTTCATATTGGTAAATCTAGTATGTGGGATTTTATGGGGTTTAATGATTGAAGCGTTTGTGTAACCACGTATTGTACATTTGGGCATTGATTTTTTTTCACCGCTAAGGGTTGTGCAGTGAGTGATTTTGTTCCTTCTCGGCCCTGTGTTCACCTTTGTGCTATGGTTGTTTGATTAAAGCACATGCGGGTTATACCCTGCGTGCGTTAAAAAACCTTGGCCAGGCCGAACTAGAGCCCTACCTTTTCAGTTATGGCCCTTGTCATGGATTTGTACCCATCCATGAATGAGTCATGGTTCATCCTATATGCACAGTGGCCTCAGAGTTTTCACCATTACAAAGAGTGGTTCTTCTCTCCCTATGTTGGTTATAGAACAAACCTTAGCCCTCCAGTCTGAAGATGGATAGAGAATACCAACCTATCCTGTTGGTTTTGCGACTTGGTTATGGTTGATTGATGGTATAGTTCTCGACTTTTGATCACATGATTGACCAATTACTCATGGGACAATCATGTTGGTTGGTATATAGTCACTAACTTTTCTATAATAGTGGTAAACCCTACATTTCCAATTTCACTTTCAAATCACACAATTACTCCCCTTATGTTAATAAGTCGATATTGTTAATGGAGAGGGCCTCTGCCCCGATTCGATTGGATGTGGGGGTATGCGTAGTTTCCACAACTTGTTAGGTTGATTGATTTTTTTATGATAGTGGCGAATTGATGGTTGATACACATTCATTGGTATTTGCACTAATGATTATTTGGATGATTAGCTGGCATTGGTACAAATGCTTGATGTTGCTCACGTATGTCGCATTGTGTGTATGGTGTTTTTGAAAAAAGAAATAAGGGGCATGGTAACTGTGTTTTTCTTTGGGGCTGAATGACTATTGAACCAGATGACTATAGAGAATATATCACTGCATCCTTATGTTTGTTCGATTGTATAAGCCTGATTTTGCACAGCTTAGTCGATTAGTGTGACTAAATCGAAACAACATTGATTAAATCGATGGCTCAACACGATGGGTTGAGTTATTATCATGATTGTGTGTTTGTTGTGTTAAGTGGAAATGTTCCATCATGGTGTTTTGTTGGTTGTGCACTGTGTATAACATAGATGGTTTGGGTTTTCACCCTCAGAGATACCCACAGGGTTTTAATCATGTTTTATTGCAGACAAATCATTTGTTGAGACAGGCTTGTTGTTGATACCTCGTTGGTTGGATAGGTGGCCTAGCTTTTTACAGTCACATTAGATTGGGCTTGCACAGTGATGGATTTACACTTGCATGATTGAATTGTTCGATGCATATCTTGTGTTGGAGTGGTGGCTATTGTCTGTTTAATTGTCACTTCGGGTTTTGGTAATTTGATCTTGATTATTGGGTGATTGCCTATATATATTTAATGGATATCATTGATTTTAAAATGACAGACTCGATGGAAGTGGTACTGTGACTTCATTGTTAATTCTGTAAACATGAATTCGAGTATATTTTTGATCGAAGTAATGTATGGGCAGTGGTTGATTTTGATGGTTTACAGATTGGAAATGGGTATTGTTAAAAAATTGTTATAAAATGCAAAGTAAGTAAATGAAAGGAACATAACCCCTTACAAATTGTGTGGAATACATACTGTCTTGTGGTGGCACTGTGTTGGATATTTGATTATGAACAAGGAACTAGTTAATTGTATAGAAATTGTTATTTGGTCAAAATGATTGATGGTTGACACATCTCTTTTCGCAGAATGTTTTATGGATCACTTAATTAATTTCATGAACAATAATCATCTTTATTCCCTTCCATGATTTCATTTTCCGCTAATTACAAATCCCATCACCTTCCCATCTCATTTTTTCACTCCCTGTTATGAGATTGATTACTGTCAAGAGAATTTTGGTGTTAAAACAATTGAAAGTGGCAGTGTCTTGTTTAGATCACAATGGTGTTTTATTGGTCTACTTTACAACTGATTATTGTTGTCATTGAACAATAACCATGTTCTTTCCCTCTCATTATATCACATTTCTCTCAATACAAACCCCTCACATATCCTAGAACCTTTTTTTCACCCCCTTCTCATTGATAAACAACTTGTATGGATTGGATTGCATGAGTCTAATATATTGTTGAGCCAAAATCCATTTCACACTTTAAAAGAGTTGTCATGTATGGTTAATTAAAGGATAATTTGATAATCAATCATGCATGTATGGATGCACCATTCAAATAAAAGGCTAAAAACAGAGGCCTATTATGCCTCCGTAAAAAAGAAGGACTAAAGGATGATAGCATCAACAAGGGAAAATATGACTTTTGAGTTTTATTTTATCTATTGTTTTATGACAATTGACTTTAGGGATCTTTGGACAACATGTTTTATTTTGGATATATGAGTATTATTTTTGAAACAATTTTAAATTCCATGAGCTAAACTTGCCAAAAGTGAATATGTTGATGGGAGACATAAGGAGGTGTGTTTTTCTTTACTAATGGTTATGTTATGATTATTATTACTGTTATGAACTAAAGGGAGTCACAAGGGGTCCCACCTACTAGTTATTATTTATTTATGACCCTTATTATAATTATTACTCTTCCCCCTAACTAAAGTTAGTTGAGTCTTTTAATTAACTTAACTAATGAGTTGGTTCAACTTCTTCAACCAATTATAATTTGTTAAAAGAAAAAGGAAAGGGAGGAACAAGAGGAGGATAAAAGAAGAAGCATACTAAGGTTTTCTCTTTGAGTTTATGTTGAGATAGTTCAGTTTTCATTCATTCATATATTCATCACAAGCCTAATTCTGTTTTATGATAGGAGGGTCTTATTGTAGACAACAATATTCAAGGTTGAATCAAATCATTTAGACACTTGTTTTTCAGAGGTGTTGATCTATCTTTGATAGTCTGTGTAGACTTGTCTGTTTGCGAATTAGTTTTCATGACTGATAAAGGCTATTGTGAAAAGTCAAGTGGGAATAAATTTGTGGCAAGTTGATCCAAATTTTAAAGTTCAGATTTTGTTTTCTGTCAGAGGTCCTTTTGTATGTTCCATCAGGGATGTCTAAGTTTGACTTTGGTTCAAGATTTCTGTATGAGATTTTTTAAAGAAAATAACTCTTTGGTGAATTGGAATGAAATAAAGGATTGATTTATGTCTCATCTGTCTCGATTATCATCTTGGTGTCTTCACTTCTATTCTTACATTTATTTCAACAACTGTTATATTCAAAAAATTACATAAAAAGCGAATTTCCAACAAGCTTTTTGTTGATAAAAGACTAGCCTAAGCACTTGTAATTAATACTTGTGAGTTAGGATGATGTTTTTGTTGCCTATAAACATAGGGTGATATTCCCATCTACTTTTATTTAGCCAAGTAAAGTATGAAAATGCTTGAGTAAGATCATTTCATATCTTTTGCTCAACATTTATTTGGCGACCATACTGGGGAGATCTTCGATATCTCTCTGGTTAATTTTTTATACTCGATTTTCATCGATATATCTTTCTTTTTCTGAAATTAATTCTTTGACTATTTTTCTATTAATGTCTATTCCTGTTGCAAGGCATCCCAATATCGAGCCCAGTCTTCAAGACTAGACCAACATTTCTTTGAACCTGTTTAATACCATTTCTAGACACTACCAATACCCATGCTGAACTTAACCATTCTTGGGAAACAATTGAACGAGATATTAGTGATCAAGAACAATTGGAGGCTAGATGTAGACATCCTAGAAATCAACAATAAACCTTTGTTTCTTCAATCTTTGGCCCTTCTTTAATGTCCTTAGACTCTTGTGCTTCTAGAAGAAGAAGAGGATTGTCACCCAAAATCAATCCTATTGCTGAAATAAGAAGAAGAAACGTAGTGTTATCTGTCCAAAAAAGTGCTCTAAGGAGGACTTTATCTGATTCATCTAGCTCATCTTTCTTTCCCTCACCTATCACCCACAAGATGGCATCTAGTGGTGGCTCTAGTGGCACTATAAGTGCTTCATATTCCCAATCTTCATCGTCATCAGTGATTGGTGGCTTATACAACCACCATATCCATGTCCAATCTACTACTAACCCCACCAAGGTCATTAAAAAGTATGGAATTTTTTAGTTCAAAGAAGACACCACAACCACACCATGGCATGTGTCCTCTCCTTTTAACCTAACACCTGCTACTCATCCACTTCCAAATTTTAAATAGAACCTACCTAAGTTTTCGGGGAATAACACTGTTAGTACCAATGAACACCTGGTGGAATTTTATAATGCTTGTCATAATATAGGGGCCAACGAGAATGATACTTGTATGCGCCTATTCGTTAATTCCTTGGAAGGAAAGGCTGTGACCGACTTCTTTGACCTTCCTCCTAAGATTATGTCTACTTGGGAAGAGTTGATTTATTGGTTCATATCCACTTATGGGAAATCTAAAAGCCCAGCCGAGAAGTTACGGGAATACAATAATGTTACCTATAAGGAGGCTGAGACCATCAAGTCTTTCAACTTGTGTTTCACCAAGTTATACAATCAAATCCCCGAACTTATCTGCCCTCAGAACCAAGCCACTTTTATGCATTACTAAAATGCATTGCCTTCTCACTACCATCATAGGCTTGAGGAAAAGGCCATTGATAATATCAGTTCTGCTCTACATACCTATTCAGAGTATGAAGAAAAACTTGAAAGAACTGGTCTTCCCCATGGAGAATCGGTTAGACAAATAGACATGTCTTCTCTCTTGCAGCTAGTACAAAATATGAACAATCGTATGATAGCATTTGAGCGAAAGGGTATTGTCTCCCATCTCACCCTTGTTGCTTCATCCTCTTTTGTACCTCCCTTTATAAATCCAGTTGAAAACAATTTTCAGCCTAAGGCTATCCTGTCTCGGAGTTGGTGTAACGTTTGCGAGGAACACCACGAAGAAACCACATGTGAGGTAAAGAAGAGTGCCAGAGATAAGATCTTTGGTAAAATACCAGAAGCTACTATCGCTGTCCTAAAATTTGCGGAGCTAGAGTATGTCATGGTTATCAATACTAGAAATGAAGCCTATGCTCCCAAAGGAAAATTTGCTCCTGCCCACAGTTCTTCTAGCCCGAGCTCGTCCTCAACCGATGCTACGCTACAGGTTCCTAAGGTTCCCGAGAGTCAAGGAATCACTCCCCCTCCCCCCTCTTCCAAATACAATATCTTGAATCAGTTGGCCAACATTAAAGAAGATGCAACCCTTCCAGACATGGTTGTTGTCCCTAAACAACAGATGCATCTGAAACGATTCATGGAAGGACAAGATTCCATTGTAGCCAAACTTTTTGAAGAGGTAAGCGAAGAGGATTCTTCTATAAATAAAATAAGTGTACATAACTTTAGATACCCTGTAAAAAATCCCCCTTTTCACATTTCTATAAAGATCATGGACAAAATTGCCCATTGTTTCCTCATTGATGATGATTTGGGCCCAAGTGTGATGTCAAAGATTATTATGGAAGGGATAGGATTGTCTTGTACAGATGAAAACACCAAAAGAATGCTTTCTTATAATAGTCTACAATAAAATACCATAGGTGAGATTAAAGATGTGACCTTAGTTTTGTGCGCTCATCCTGAAATAAGGACAACCCTCAATATTCAAGTGATCGATATGCCAGTAAGGAATTATTCAATCATCTTAGGAAGAGATTGGCAAGCCTCAATGGGTGGGTACCTCTCACTCGAAATAACACATTTATCTGTTCCTTGGAACGAAAAAAATATTATAGTCCTTAGAGAATGAAGGATATCACCCTACATAGAGAGTGTCCCACAACCTAACGCAAACTATATCGAGGAGGACTTAGGAGTGTATTCCATATTTGCCAAGGAATATACCATTTCCATGGAACAAATTGATTTAGATGATGGCATGTGGCACATGCACTTTGATGGTTCATGCTCAAACCAAGGTAATAGAACTGACATTATATTGATTTCTCCTATAGGAAAAATCTGTAACTTTTCTTATCGGTTGGAGTTCACTTGCACTAACAATGTCACTGAATTTGAAGCCTTGTTATTAGGCATTGAAAATGCTTATAATCTTGTCTGTGGTCACCTTTCATTTTTTGGGGATTCCGAGCTTGTTGTGAATCTTGTGCGTAAAATTTAGTCTCGTAGAAACAAGTTGATGAAACAATACTCCCAAACCATTTGGGCGCTTATCTTGAACCTTTTATCTTTCAACATCACGCATGTTAAAAGGGAGTTAAAATCAATGGCCGATTGGTTAGCAGTTTTTGCAGCCTCCCCTAATCAACAACATCTGCCACACATACCTGATTGTACCTTTCAATCCCTATATCATCTGCATATTCCTGAAAATATAAAATCTTGGCAGGTCTTCCCTAATGATGAGAGAATTTGTGATTTTATTCAAAATCAACCTTTTAAACCTAAGGAAATTATATCCATAGAAGATAATAAGATTCCTAAAGGCTTGACTCCTCTGGAGAGTTCATTTTCGTCAAGTGATGTAGGCAACAAGGAGAAACAAAAGGAAGAATATTCGAAAAGGAAGGTGGGTGAAACCATCTCATTGAACATTGGGACACCCGAGACTCCAAAGAACGTCAAAATAGGTGCCAAATGTTATTATGAAGAGAAGGAGAAGTTTGCCAAGTTGCTTGGTGAATTTCAAGATGTTTTTTCTTGGTCTTATGAGGATCTTTGTGGTTTTTATCCTAGACTTATACAACATGCCATCCCCATTCAGGAAGGCGTAAATCCAATTAGGCAAAAACAAAGATCTATCAACCCTGTGCTAGAAGAAACTATTCGAAAGGAGTTGGAAAAATGTTTGAAGGTTGGAATCATCTTTCCGGTCAAATATTCTGAATGGGTCTCAAATCTAGTCCCCGTTCGGAAAACAATTGGTCATATTAGATTGTAAGTCGATTTTTGCGCACTAAACTGAGATAGCATAAAATACCACTTCCCTCTCCCTAACATGGAAATGATTTTGCAACAAGTTGCAGGGTCACAAATGATGTCCTTACTTGACAGTTTTTCAGGTTACAATCAAATCAAGGTAAAAAGGGAAGATAAATATAAAACCACCTTTATTACTCATCGGGGTACGTTTTCTTATGAACGCATGCCTTTTGGTTTATATAATGCAGGTGCCACATTTCAAAGAGATATGTAGTTAGATTTTGACGATTTGATCGATAAGATAATTTAGATCTACCTTGATGACTTAAAAATATACTCTAAAATCCGATCAGATCATTTTGTTCATTTGAGAAAAGTTCTCATGCGATGTAGGAAATTTGGTATTTCTCTAAACCCTTCCAAGTCCACTTTTGGTGTTACCAAGGGAAAACTCTTGGGACACATCATCTCCAATTCAGGCATAAGCATTGATCCTGAAAGGATTGTTGCTATCCTTAACCTTCCTACTCCCACTTCCAATAAAAAAGTTCAAGCTTTTATGGGGGTTATTAACTTTGTTCGTAGGTTTGTCCTAGATTTTGCTGTGATGGTCAAACCAATTCATAATCTTCTTAAGCAAGAACATCCTTTTTTTTGGATAGATGATGTCGAAAATTCTTTCGAAGGGATTAAGAAATAAATTAGTCCCGCACCGATTTTGGCGAAGCCGGAATTTGAGAAGGAATTCACGATATATACTAATTATATTGAGGAGGCAGTTTCTATTGTCCTCATGCAAAATGATGACCAAGGGAATGAAAAACTAGTGGCTTACATGCGTCAAAGTTTGTCTGATGATGAATTTAAATATTCGTTTATTGAGAAACATGCTTTCGCTCTTGTTAAGGCCGTTGAAAAGTTTCGCCACTACATCTTAGGTAAGCATACGTTGGTAAAGGTCCCTTTACCTACTGTTAATATTTTTCTCTCACAGACTTATCTTTCAGGAAAACTTGCACATTGGCTTGCCAAGATCCAAGAGCATGATTTGAATATCGTGACTTCTACCACTATCAAGGGACGTGACCTAGCCCTTCACCTGGCTCATCATGCTTAGAATGGTGAAGAAATTGGTGAAGAAGATAGTTCCCCTTCAACCCTCTTTTACATTGACGATCAGATCATCCTTGTGTCTAAACATGCTTGGTACAAGAATTTGGTTTATTATTTACATAACCAAATATGTCCAGACAACTTAGAAACTCATCAAAGGAGAAGACTTCGTATTGAATCTACAAGATATGTCATTATAGGAGACCTTTTATTTCGAAGATCTGCTGATGGTGTGTTGCTTCACTGTGTAAACAATGAAGACGCACATAAATTATGGCAAGAATCTCACGGATCTTCAAGTTCCGTCATTCATGTAGGAGGTCATTTTTCTGCAAAGACCACTGCTTTCAAGATTATTAGAAAAGGATATTACTGGCCTTCGATCTTTGAGACTCTTATGTTTTTTCGAGGTCTTGTGACAAGTGCCAAAATTTTTCTAGGAAAGAACGCCTTTCAACCATGCCATTACAACCTGTCTTGCCAGATTTTCCCTTTTCAAAGTGGGGATTGGATTTTATTGGTCCTATTTATCCTCCTTCTTCAGCTGGGCAAGTTTTTATTCTGAAAGCCACAAACTATTTTACAAAATGGGATGAATATGTCCCACTTAAGCATTCCATAGATGACCAGGTAATTTATTTCCTTGAAAATAATATTTTTTCCAGGTTTGGTCTTCCATTGGAAATTATTACAAGCAATGGTCCCGCTTTCATTTCTGCTAAGATGACTCAGTTTTTAGCCAAGTTGGGGGTTAAAAATTTCACCTCATCAGCTTACTATCCCCAAGGAAATGGGCAAGCTGAGTCTACCAACAAAAATCTAGTAAGAATCGCCAAAAGGCTCATCGAAGGTAAGCCTCGTCATTGGCACACTCTCCTCACTTATTCCCTCTGGGAAGATCGAACTACCACCAAAGTAAGCACTGGTTGTACACCTTTTCAGCTGGTTTATGGTCAAGAAGCCCTCTTGCCAACAGATCTAGAACTTTCTTCCTTAAGGTTGATGCTACATATTGAAGAATTAAGTTCTTCAGATATTTCACAAAGGGTAAATGCACTACTAGATTTGGAAGAACAAAGGATGTTTGCTTTAGATAATATTAAGCTCTCGCTGATAGGGGAAGACATTCAAAATTTTAGAAATTATGGCTGGGTCCTTTCAAAATCGCTTTTGTCTTAGGTACAAATTCTTACATTCTAAAAGATTTGCAGGAGCGACTATTTTCCTACAACACTAACGGTTCTTACTTAAAGCATTACATGGAACCAACTTGAAAAGCTCTAACGCTGTCTGGATTTCTTGTGTTTTAGTAGTCTAGCTCTGTTTTCAGGTTTTCGTTTTTTTATTTATTTATTTTTATTTATTTTATTTTTTTTAATTTTTTTTTTCTTCTGCTTGCAATAGTTGTTTTCTGTTTTAAGCATTTCCTACTACCTTTACATTCCTGTCACTTTATTTATGCTATTTTAATCTTTTTGCAATTTTATTCTGTTGGACTTTGTATTTGGTCATCTTTTAGTTTCAGTAGAGAATAAGATGTTGGATCATATTTTCCATAGTGACACTCCTACAAAGCATTGTTAGTCAATAAAAATCAAGCTTACACAACTGTTATGTTGTATTCTCTGAAGGACCCTTGAAATTGTTATATATTTCCACTTTTGTCTTATAAATAATTGGTTATCTCTCGCTTCTTCTTGCCATTTCTTCATCCATTGAGATTTTAAGAGAAAATATGAAATTTTTCCTCCTTAAAAGTTAAAGAGAAGATTCCGATCGGTGGATTATGCATACAGTGGTAAAACCCCTCATACTTAACATTTTTCATGAGTTATTCCCAAATTCCCGGTCATCTTTTCATTAAATCCACTCACTTACCCCTGTTGCATAATCTTCCTGGTTGTATTTTCTTGACCTGCTGCTCTTGGTTTGTGAAACCATGAGTTATGAGTTCTAAATATGTTGAAAACAAATTTTCTTGTGGAGTCGCTAGTTTGTTGACGATTAAATTCACAACGAATTTTGGCCTACAAAGTGTTGCTAAAGCCTATTATTATAAAAGATAAATAATACTAGTAGGTGGGACGCCCTCATAGATTGGAGATCAAGTTTGGTGTTTATTCGATGTTATGTTACTATTCGACACTACTTTCATGGTTGACGATATCTTGTTTTATTGGATAATGGATCAGGCATATTACACAAGGATCCGTTGTTGTTCCAAGCTCAAGTTATACCAAAGTTTTCATGGCTATCATTGCTGACTACTTTTGGATCTATTACTTGTGACACCTGCAACAGACACATGTTAGTAACAACAAATGAAAAGAAACTAAAAGAAGAAACTGTCCTATGCTAACATGCTATACTATATGCAATGAAAATATTGTGGCAAATCCTAGCTAACATAGGATAGCCATGCGAGTTATCGAGGTTGTATATAGCATAGTTGGTATGCATTCCTATATAGTAGAAATGGTAATATGTGATACAGGTGGCGCTCTTGGAAATTAAAGGTTGTTGGTTCAAGGTGGATGATTTGTTTGATTAGTAGTTGGTGTGTACTAAGAATTTAGTGAACTTGAAGTAGGTAAGTGATGTGCATTTACTGCAGATCGCCTTTACTCCTACCGATTGGATGCCACCCTAGTCAGGTTATTGGTCAAACATTTCTACTGTGGTTATGCTCCGATTTCTTAGCAGGGAGGAACCACTTGACCAAATTCACGTTTAAGACGTTCGATTACCGGTATGTTCTTTTTTTTGGCCCTTCATGAGTTTGCTCTGGTTATGAAATGGATGTTGGATCAGGTGTATTGGTTTGTGCCTTCCTTAAGTTTTGCAACTGTGTGAAATGGTGATTGTGAATGAAACGTTGATGTTTCTCTTTGAAATGATGTTGAATTCATAGCATTAATGGTTATCCTGGGTGTTATTAGTCATAAGAATTCTCTGTTATCCCTGCTGGTTTAATTAGAGTATCCTTGTTGGTCTTGATGGGCTATCTTCACGCTTTCATATTGCTAAATCTAGTCTATGGGATTTTATGGGGTTTAATGATTGAAGCGTCTGTGTCACCACGCATTGTACATTTGGGAATTAGTTTGTTTTCATCGCCAAGGGTTGCACAGTGAGTGATGTTGTTCCTTCTTGGCCTTGTCTTCACCTCTGTGCTGTGGTTGTTTGATCGAAGCACACAAGGGTTATACCCTGCGTGCATTAAATAACCTTTTCCAGGCTGAAATAGAGCCCTACCTTTTCTGTTATGGCCCCTGTCATGGATTTGTACCTATCCACGAATGAGTCATGGTTCTTCCTATATTCACCATGGCCTCAGATTTTTCACCATCACAAAGAGTGGTTATGCTCTCCCTGTGTTGGCTATGGAACAAGCCTTTTCCCTCTAGTCTGAAGATGGATAGAGAAGACCAACATGGCCTGTTGGTTTTATGACTTGGTTATGGTTGATTGGTGGTATAGTTGTTGACTTTTGAGCATAGACTTGACCAGTTGCTCATGGGACAGTCGCGTTGGTTGGTATATAGTCACTGACTCTACTATAATAGTTGTAAACCCTACGTTGCCAATTGCACTTTCAAAGCACACACTTACTCCCCTTATGTTAATAAATTGATTTTGTTAATGGAGAGGCCTCTGCCCCGATTTGATTGGATGTAGGGGCATGCATAGTTGCCATGGATTGTTAGGTTGATTGATTTTTTACGAGAATGGAAAATTGATGGTTGATACACAGTCACTGGTATTTTCACTAATGATTATTTGGATGATTAGCTGGTGTTGGTACAAATGGTTGATTTTGCTCACGTATGTCGTGTTGTGTGTATCGTGTTTTTGCAAAAAGAAATAAGGGTCATGGTAATTGTGGTTTTCTTTGGGGCCGAATGACTATTGAACCAGATGACTGTAGAGAATATATCACTACATCCTTATGTTTGTTCGATTGTATAAGCCTGAGTTTGCACAACTTATTCGATTACGGTGTGTGTAAATCAAAACAACATTGATTAAATCGATGGCTCAACACGATGGTTTGAGTTATTATCGTGACTGTGTGTTTGTTGTGTTAAGTGGAAATGTTACATCGTGGTGTTTTGTTGGCTGCACACTGTGTATAAAATAGATGGTTTGGGTTTTCACCCTCAGGGTTTTAAGCATGTTTTGTTGCAGACAAATCATTTGTTGAGACAAGATTGTTGTTGATACCTCATCAGTTGGATAAGTGGCATAGGTTTTTACAGTCACATTAGATTGGGCTTGCACAATGATGGATTTACACTTGCATGATTGAATTATTTGGCGCATATCTTGTGTTGGAGTGTTGGCTATTGTCTGTTTAATTGTCAATTCGGGTTTTGACAATTTGATCTTGATTATGGGGTGTCTGCATATATATATATATATATATATATATATATATATATAACGAATGTCATTGATTTTAAAATGATAGACCCAATGGAAGGGGTACTATGACTTCATTGTTAATTCTGGAAACATGAATTGGGGTATATTGTTGATCGAATTAATGTATGGGCAATGGTTGATTTTGATGGTTTATAGATTGGAAATGGGTACTGTTAAAAAATTGTTATAAAATGAAAAGTATGTAAATGAATGGAACAAAACCCTTTACAAATTGTGTGGAATACATACTGTCTTGTGGTGGCACTGTGTTGGATATTTTGTTATGAACATGGAACTAGTTAATTGCACAAAAAATGTTATTTGGTCAAAATGATTGATGGTTGACACATCTCTTTTCACATAATGTTTTATGGATCACTTAATTAATTTCATGAACAATAATCGTATTTATTCCCTTCCCTGATTTCATTTTCCGCTAATTACAAATCCTATCACCTTCCCATCTCATTTTTTCACTCCCTGTTATGAGATTGATTACTATCAAGAGAATTTCGGTGTTAAAACAATTGAAAGTGGCAATGTCTTGTTTAGATCACAGTGGTGTTTTATTGGTTTACTTTATAGTTGATTATTGTTGTCATTGAGAAGTAATCATGTTCTTTCCCTCTTAGTATATCATGTTTCTCTCAATACAAGCCCCTCGCATATCCCAAAACCTTTTTTTCACCCCCTGCTCATTGATAAACAATTTGTATGGAATGGATTGCATGAGTCTGATATATTGCCGAGCCAAAATCCATTTCATACTTTAAAAGAGTTGTCATGTATGGTTAATTAAAAGATCATTTGCTAATCAATCATGCATGCATGGATGCACCATTCAAATAAAAGGCTAAAAATAGAGGCCTATTACGCTTCCGTAAAAAAGAAGGACTAAAGGATGATAGCATCAACAAGGGAAAATATGACTTTTGAGTTTTATTTTATCTATTCTTTTTTGACAGTTGACTTCAGGGATCTTTGGACAACATGTTTTATTTTGGATATATGAGTATTATTTTTGAAATAATTTCAAATTTCATGAGCTAAACTTGCCAAAAGTGAATATGTTGATGGGAGACACAAGGAGGCATGTTTTGCTTAACTAATGGTTATGTTATGATTATTATTATTGTTATGAACTAAAGGGAGTCACAAGGTGTCCCACCTACTAGTTATTATTTATTTATGACCCTTATTATAATTATTACTCTCCCCCCTAACTAAAGTTAGTTGAGTCTTTTAATTAACTTAACTAATGAGTTGGTTCAACTTCTTCAACCAATTCTAATTTGTTAAAAGCAAAAGGAAAGGGAGGAACACGAGGAGGATAGAAGCAACAACATACTAAGGTTTTCTCTTTGAGTTTATGTTGAGATATTTCAGTTTTCATTCATTCATATATTCATCACAAGCCTAATTCTCTTTTATGATAGCAGGGTCTTATTGTAGACAACAATATTCAGGGTTGAATCAAATCATTCAGACACTTGTTTTTTAGAGGTGTTGATCTATCTTTGATAGTCTGTGTAGACTTGTCTGTTTGCGAATTAGTTTTCATGATTGATAAAGGCTATTGTGCAGAGTAGAGTGGGAAACAATTTGTGGCAAGCCGATCCATCTTTTAGAGTTCAGATTTTGTTTTCTGTCAGAGGTCCTTTTGTATGTTCCATCGGGGATGTCTAAGTTTGACTTTGGTCCAAGATTTCTGTATGAGATTTTGTAAGGAAAACGACTCTTTGGTGAATTGGAATGAAATAAAGGATTACTTTATGTCTGATCTGTCTCGATTATCATCTTGGTGTCTTTACTTCTGTTCTTACATTTATTTCAACAATTGTTATATTCAGAAAATTACATAAAAAGTAAATTTCCAGCAAGCTTTTTGTTGATAAAAGACTAGCCTAAGAACTTGTAATTAATACTTGTGAGTTAGGATGGTATTTTTGTTGGCTATAAACATAGGGTGATATTCCCATCTACTTTTCTTTATCCAAGTAAAGTCTGGAAATGCTTGAGTAAGATCATTTCATATATTTTCCTCAACATTTATTTGGCGACCATACTTGGGAGATCTTCGATATCTCTCTGGTTTATTTTTTATACTCGATTTTCATTGATACATCTTTATTTTTCTGAAATTAATTATTTGACTGTTTTGCTATTAATGACTATTCCTATTGAAAGGCATCCCAATATCGAGCTTGGTCTTCAAGACCAGACCATCATTGCTTTGAACCTATTTAATACCATTCTAGACATTGCCAATACACGTGCTAAACTTAACCATTCTTGGGCAAAATTTGAATGAGATATTAGTGCTCAAGAACAATTGGAGGCTAGAGGTAGACATCCTAGAAATCAACAGTAAACCTTTGTTTCTTCAAGCTTTGGCCCTTATTCCTTTCCTTAGGCTCTCGTGCTTCTAGAAGAAGAAGAGGCTTGTCATCTGAAATCAATCCTATTGCTGAAATAGGAAGAAGAAACGTAGTGTTATCTGTCCAACAAAGTGCTCTAAGGAGGACTTTATCCGATTCATCCAACTCATCTTTCTTTCCCTAACCAATCACCCATGGGATGGCATCTAGTGGTGGTTCTGGTGGCATTGGAAGTGCTTCATCTTCCCAATATTCATAGTCATTAGTGATTGGTGGCTTATACAACCACCATATCCCTGTACAATATACTACTAACCCCACCAAGGTCATTAAAAAGTATGGACTTTTTCAATTTGAAGAAGACGCCACAACGACACCGTGGCATGTGTCCTATCCTCTTAACCTATCACTTGCTACTCATCCACTTCCAAAGTTTAAAGAGCACGTGCCCAAGGAGTCAAACAAGTGGTTTCCAGAGTTCCCAAGAAACAATGTAGTGACCACTGAAGATCATCTCTACACCGTATGCTGGGACATGGAAAATGTAGAAGTTTAGCATGAGGATGTGTCCATGAAGCTATTTTCTTCACCACTAACTGAGGATGCTCTCAGATGGTTCATGGGTCTTCCTAATAATCACATCACATCCTATGAATATTTTCCCAAGTTATTCAAGGAAAGATGGTCAACAAATAAGGACCATGGGATGCTTGTAGCTCAGTTCAATCAAGTAAATAAGAAGGAGAATGAGAAAGTGAGTGAATTTGAGATTAGATTCAACAATTTATACAGTCATATTTCAATGGATTTGCGACCCACCACTGCAAATGTTCCTCTCCTTTACATAAATGATTTCGATGGGAAATTTAATTTTCTTTTAAGAGATAAGAAGCCCACCAATTTGACACAAGAGAGAGAGTACAATGCAGAGATAGAAGAAAATATTCTTGATTCAAAGGTTTAGCCTTTTCATTACCCATGCACCAAGGTGGAAATAAAGACTAAAATCCTGTTAACAATGCACCAGATCCGATCTCCCTCTTGACTCAGAAGATAGATCAGATGAGCACTCAATTTGTTCAAGTTAAATATCATGTCATGGGACAATTAACCACTATGGAGAGTAATCAATCTGCCCCCAGACATCAGTTTACCGGAAAAAAGAGAGATGCCATAGGTTGGAAACCAAGGCCTCAACAAGAGGCAAAGGCCCATGATACTTTGAAACTAGTTGGGATGGTTGACACAAAACAAACACCTTGGTGTTCTCCATTCCAATAGCCTCACAGAGAATATGTGTGTTCCCGATGAGATGAATATTCCTCCGAAAGTATGAATTTCATAGATATGATCCGTAATTTACAAGAGGAATAAGTCACACAGGAACAGATTGACAAGGCTAGAAGACATGGGGAAAGAGAGGGGAGACTCTGGGCTTTGAATCAATTGACAAATAATCAGAGGAAGGGACTTATAAGGAGGGAATATCTAACATACACCAAAATAAATAAGGCTTAAGGTCCTTCATTGTATCCTGCCACTCCTCCATCTATAGATAAGGTGATCCCACCACCTCCACCTCCGGTACATGAGTTGCTTCATAAGCCAACTCTCGCATATGAGATTCAGTTGAATATAGATGCAACAACCATGTTTGGAAAGTTGAATATGACGGTGTTGGTGACAAAGATGTGCAAGATCCATTCTGTAAGGAGGGAAATTCTGAATTTATTACAGGTGCTGATTGAGGATGAATATCCTCCGATCATTTTGAACACTATGTATCTCGATCGGAAAAAGGGAAACAACCCCCCTTTCTATATTTCATTATACATCAATGGCCTCCACTTGAACAATTGTATGCTGGATTTTGGGGCCTCCTCGAATGTTATTTCATTGAAGGTATTGGAACAACTTGGTCTGAAAACAACCCGAACCTATGGAAACATATGTGGCATTGAATCTAAAATGGTCAAGGTTTATGGGTTATGTGAGGACGTTGAGGTATTTTTTATTGAATTTCCACATATCAACCTCCTCATGAATATAGTTATGATTGATGTTCTGGATGGTTGGAGGATTCTTATCGAGGAGTTAGTCTACTTCCCTTGGGGGTTTCCTTACCATGGACCTCACCCATGCACACATTCCCATGGGATATGGCACCTTTGATGTATTATACAGTCAAGAGAAAGCCGACAAGCATGCGACTGATCCCAACGATCCTGACTACACAAGTGAAGATGAGTTTGATGAAATATTAGATACCATTGAGTACAATCCACATGAATTTCCTTTTATGCAGGAGGACTCCATAGAAATGCTCCTCCCAAGGACAAATGAATACAAATAAAAACTCGCAAAGTTCCATGAGAAGGAGCCAGGGTCCATTCAAATATTGATGAAATAAGATAAAGAATGTGAAGAAGCCATTAAAAGGGAAGTCAACACATAACCTCCTTCTTATCCATACATTGAGAACATACCTTGCATCAACTATAGTGAAGGAGGTCTTGCATTCATATGGCACAAGAAGACGGGAAAGCGCAAGTATGACCATAAAAACGATAGTTCATGGCTTGGCCCTTACATCATCAAGAAGAAGTACGAGAAAGAAAAGTATTATTTGACAACTTTGGATGGAAAAAAGATGCCATTACTAGTGGATGGATCTATTCTTTGGCCTTATGTGCAAATCACTTGACTTATTCAGGCCCCAGGCCCCATGTAAGTAGGTAGGTCATCTTTCTTTCCTTGCATTTTCATATTGATTGCTCATATTAGTTTAGATTCATTTCATATTTCATTTTTATCTACTTTCATGTTTAGTTTAGAAAGTTTTGAAAAAATGCTAAAATTTTCTTTTCTACATTAGTTTGAGATTTGGTTTTGATGTATATGGACGAAGGGTGATAGAGCCACCCTAGATTTTACAGTTTTTTGTTTTAATGTAGGCACATGTCTACCAGAATATGTTGTGGTTCTCATGCACTCTACGATGAGCACATGTCCCCAAGTAGAAGCTAGATGTTATCCCCAACTTGTAGGGATAACTAAGGAGGCGATGTCTCGAGGCACTCAGGTTGCAGACATGGAGTACTAAGAGACCACATGAATAGCAGTGTCCAATTGCACATATTGAAGCTTTCTCTACCACCACAATTTGGATCCATCGTCATAGAATCCACCACACCAACTAGCTTCTAGAAGGCACTTGGGTCTTTCTCCATGCGGTACAAGTCATGTATTGTGGTAGGTAATCACTCTAATATTTGAGGCATTTAAGCATGTTGTATTGAAGCTTCTTTTGATTATAGAACACTTGCTTGGAAATTATGATTTTGACCCTGTTTCACCTTGGTGAGTGTCATCAATTTCCTAGTAAGTGGCCAACTTTTGGGGAAGGGGTGCAACAGGGGGTACCTTCTTCCTAACCATACTTATCACTTTCTTCTCATTGCATTCCCACAACAGTTCCCTCTTCTAGGTCCTTTGAATTTAGTGACCCAAGAAGGGAATGTACTTAATTTCATGGGAAGAAGGGGCTGAAATCCCAGGGAATGATGGCTGGAAGAAAAACAAAACTAAATTATAAACCTTCTATATGCTCTCCCAGACAGGCCTTGAGAATGATGAATTGTTTCTCTCAAAATAATTGAAGGCCTGCAAAAGATCAAACACATAATAAATATCCCTCTTGGATGAAAGAATAAGACTAGTGTGTTATACCGTTTTGATGGTTACCTCTATGACACTTTATGGACCTCTTCTTTCAAGTGACACTGTGTTACTACCCCCCAAGCTAATTGATTCACTATTGGGAGTTCACACTGTTGGACATATTGTCATTGATGTCAACAATCAATGTGATGATTTGTTGTTACAATGAATTATCATTACTATAGATGAGATTGTCATTGATGTCAACAATATATTAGTTAGTAGAAAATATCAAACAATATGCAGAGATCAAAAGCATAAGCTCAGGAGGAGTAGCAAACAATATGCAGAAGATTGAAAGCGTAAGCTGAGGAGGAGGAGCGAACTGAAGCAATTCGTGATTATTGTTGATCACGATAGGATAAAAAATGCTCCTATGATAAAATCTCAAGAGGGTTAGAAAATGCAGAGATCAAAGCTCAGAAGGAAAAGTGTAAGCTTGGGGTGAGAAGCCTCAACAACCGTCCGATCCGAGTGAGAAGCCTCAATAGCCGTCTGATAAAAAAATTGATCATGTTGATCATCTCATATAAACAAACGTCGGTCATATGAGTGACTATGGGCTTGAGGATCATTGGAGGATTGTGACCATCAGATCTGCAAGCCTGATCAATGGCAGGGATAAATTACAGAGATCAGAAGGAGAATTAAACGACTCGCTAGTTCCAATCCCGCAATTAGCCTAGATCGTCAAATATCATAGACTCGAATATCGACAACTATGGTTGATCCAAGAAATGATTAGTTTAAGTAAGATTAAGTCATGACCATTGAATGCGCAATCTCCACATCAACGGTAGGGATAGATTGCAGAGATCGAAAGGAGAATTAAACATCGTGATATTTCCAATCCTGCAATTAGTCAGGACCATCCGATCTTATAGATTCAAAGATCAATGACAGTGGTTGACTCACCAACAACACACAACTTCAAATTGTGGAGTTTGGGTGTCAAGTTAAATCACTCGCAAGTTGTGGTTCCACAATCATCGTCAACCATTGATCTGATTCAAGTGTTTTCATAACTGTTGGATCACTTGAAAGTGGAAGGATAGGATAAGCGAGGCAAAATTTGAGAATTTGATTATCTGAATACTTGTCAGCCGTTAGATCAAACCTGAATTCCTATCAGCCGTCCAATCATATTAAAGTGGAAGGATAGGATAAGTGGGGAAAAAGGGTTGATAATTTGATTATCCGAATACCCGTCAGTTGTCAGATCAAACTTGAAATCCTGTCAGTTGACATATCATTCTCGAGTGGAAGGATAGGATAAGTGAGGTAAGAGCTGAGATCTCATTTATGCAAATTTCTGTCAGCCGTTGGATCATTCTAAGTGGAAAGATATGATAAGCTAGAAGATTGAGCCATCGATCTAAGAACATGATCGATGAAAAATGTTTAGTTCGGGTTTAAAGTTGTGAGGAGGTTACGCTCTAGAGAAATCTCACTTCAAGAATTCAGTTTGAGATTCGAAATGCCTGAAGCTAGGAAATCCGAAATGAATAAGGACCATCAGATTTGGAGGACATACGATGACCATTGGATTAGGGTTCTTGGTCAGTAGACCATGTTAGTAAGGACATGCAACATACCACGTCTACAAGGACATGTGGCAGACCACATCAACAAACTGCGTCTACAAGGACATGTGGCAGACCACATCAGAATATCGCGTCAGCAAATACACATGGGATAATTAGATGATGAAAAGAGTCAAGAGGAAATTGGCTCATGTCATGTCAACAAGTGACGTAAGAAAATTACGTCACTCCGGGAGAATTGCTTCGGGAGTTTCATCACCAAGAAATGTCAAAAGTCCCGAAGTCCCAACGGACGAAGGTGCGAAGTCACTCTCAGCCATCGATCTGAGATACAGTTCGGGAGTTAGGAAAACCGTTAGATCTAGGAGAAGAACATGTGCCACATAAGGAGATCCACGCTAGCAAGACTAAATCAACAAGGACACATGGAGAAGTCAGATAATGCCAAGTGTCAAGTTGATTCGACATTTCAGGGACGTGCAAATCATGAATCTGAGTGACACGCAAAAGCTACTTAGCTCGTGACACGTCATCAAGTGACGTAAGAAAGTTACGTCACTACGGGAGTTTTACTTCGGGATTTCTACCACCAACACTTTCCCAAAGCCTTGAAGTCACGAATGATGAAGTCCTGAAGTGGACACAAGACGTTCGATCTAAAGATCACTTCGGGAGAATTCTCGACTGTCGATCTACTATAGTGGAAGGGTAGTGTAAGTGGAAGTATTAACTGACAACAAGCGGTCTCCACCACTTATGACTTACTCAACAATTGAGCACTCCAGAGGAAAATGGAGCAGCGTTTATTCAAAACCTCTGAAGTATTGAATGCCGAAGTCCCTAAGTGGACACACTTCGTTCGATCAGAATATCACTTCAGGATTGTTCTCAACCATTGATCATACTACAATGAAAGTTGAGAATTGAGAATTTTGAAGTCCGAAGATGTGAAAGGATCGCAACTGTTGATCCGAAAGGGACATGCGTCAGTGGATTGACAACTCCAGAAGATTGACATATGGAGGAAAGAAGGGTTTGAGATTTGAAATCTTCGAAGTCCAGAGACCCAAAGGAGATCTCGACTGTTGATCCAAAAGGGACATGCATCAGTGTATTGACAGCTCTAGAATATTGATGTATGAAGGAAATAAGGGGTTGAGATTTGAAATCTTTGAAGTCCGGAGACCTAAAGGAGATCTCGACCGTCGATCTAATGTCGGGTGTACTCTCAACCGTTGATCAAAATACAATGGAAGGATAGCGTAAGAATAATAGCCGAATTATCGAAGTAATTGGTGGCCATCCATATCAATGCTTGATTAAGTCCCGGCCGTCGGATTAAGCGATGTAAGGATCAAATATGACCATTGATTTGGTTTTGTGATATAATGAGAATCATCCGATCTGTAAGGAAAAATCTGCTTCGAGAGATTTGAAAGGTTGTGAAGTCTCAAAGACTCGAAGGGTGAAGTCCTGAAGTCCTGACAACCGTCCATCTCATTGGAGATTGAATCATGACTGTTGAATTGATAAGATCTCAAGTGCTTGTCTCACCTAATGTCTAATTAACACCATTGGTTATATGGTAAAGAGATTTAAAAGGTAGAATGGAATACACCACTTAAATTGATAATCGTATGGTGGTACACCTATGATCATATGAACATGTTTTGAAGGAAGCACCTATTTCTGTTATCACAGAGATGAAGGAAATTGATCCATCCTATGATTGATTTACGAAAGAAAATGGGATTCCAGTTTTAAATTTGAAGACCTGAAACGTTGATCTCTGGTGGTCCCAAAAGTTGATTTAAATGAACGAGTTAGTTATAACTTGGTGCACAAGTCATCCCAATAACTAAAATAAGTTTTGAGCATAAACAAGTATAAATACAACCATGATTGGTTCACTTGGAAAGGTGTGCTTGGCGAAGAATATGAGCTTGTGGAAAAGATAGGCTCATTGAGAAAGAGTAGCCTGAAGAGAAAAATGAAAGGGATGATGACCTGAGGTCCGTGCAAATATCAGAGAGAAGAAGAAGTGAAAAAGGCACAAATATCAGAGGAAAGACAAAGTGAAGAAGGCACGAATATCAGAGGCATATGAAGTGAGGAAGGCATGAATTTCAAAGAGAAAATGAAGTGTAGTAATGAGTGTTGATGGTATACCTCTGATCATGAAACATAATTGATTCAATAATGGATCACTGCTACTAGAGTTGGTTGAACTACTGAATGAAATCTAGTTTGATAGACTGCGTTCTATCAGTAAGCTGGGTCTTGTGGCAAGTTGGGTCTTTCTTCAGAGTTGGTTCTCTTCGAGGAGTTGGTGCTCCTTACTTCAGTTGGTGCTGATACAAAATAGTTGGTGCTGGGAAAATTCATATTACTATATTCACATATATATACATATCAATTATACAAAAGCTTACACAAACATCTGGTATCTGTTGTCCATTGTGATTATGATTTAATTGTTCTTAATCTATTCAATTATGTTTTAACTGCTAACTTGTAAGAAGAATAAAAGTTAGAAAAGTCCACACACTAATTCACCCCCCCCTCTTATTGTGGGTGGTTGATGCAAACCCCCCTTTTCTCTCCTAAGGGTTGTGCGAACTCTTGGTCTAGGATCAATCAAGAAATTGAGTCAGATCGACTCTTTGGGTCTCTGCTAGACCCCAAACCCACTTACACAGTTCCTTTCTCCAAATGTATAGGTTGTATGAGACCTGCGGGTTATCTCCTGAGCGTTTCTCAACTTCCACACCAACTGGGCACTAGCTCTTCTCTGGCTAAGACCCTTCCTTCTTGCGACCATGACTATGACCACTCACCTAACTCAAAAGGTGTTTTGTGTATCAGGTCTTCGCATGTGGGTCACCCTGACTCTCTCGATCTCCAAAATACTGACATGATCCTAGCACATGTTAGCTCCTTTGTTCTCCTTCACTGATGTGACCCTTCACTATAACCATGGGCCAATCTTCCTAGCGCATCGTGATTTTGCGTATCGGGAACTCTCGATGTGATTCACCTCTGTTCTCCTAAGGTATGAACTCTCGATGCTTTAGATATGATGACCCAGATCCACCCTCAATCTGACGGCTCAGATCAAATCATGCTCACTCCCGACTCTCGAAACGCCCATATTTCGGAGTGTCGAATCAACGACCTGCAATCCCCATGATCCAATGGTCTTGGTTTCCTTTTCGCATATCAAGATTTCACGTTTTGCGAAGTTGGAGGACCGCTCACCTCCCTTCTCCCGATATCTCCTTCCCTTGAAAGGAATCAATGGTCCAGACCTCTCCTCGATCTGATGGCTCAAATCAAATCGCAAACTCAGATTTCGCGAGTTCCCAGAACTCTTACTTTCGATTTCCCTAGTTGCGAACTCCCAACAAGACCAGATCTACGGTTCAGCTCCCCTCTGATCAATGAATTTGATCAAATCATTATTTCACGATTCACGAGTTCTTATAAATCTTCCTTTGACTTCTCTGAGTCACGAGTCAACGAAAGATTGATCTCTCACCACATGTCCCCCTTGATGGGCGGTTTCAATGATTTCAGAATTTCATAACCTCGCTCCTCCTATGTACTTTCAACACTTATCATTAATTCACTTTACCTTGATCGAATGAATACGATTCCTTTGTGCTCAAACTGAATGACATATATCCTTCCTCCTCTGTGCCTTCTCCTCATTATCTGGATGCTGATCGGATGACCCAAATCTTGCCCCCTGAGCTTACGCTTTCTTTAGAATTAGAACATTTTCAAAGGATTCAAAGGATTCTACCTTTGTCCTTCCCGTGAGTCTGTTTCTTGGATCTCTTTAACACTTATGAAAAGTGTTATTCCTCCAGAGCTTGGTCTCGTGAATGCTTCAGCTTTCCATGCACTCCTTGCATTTTAGGGATTTCGATAACTCAGATCCGAAGTATTTCTCGAAGATAAGTTCCTCTCGCCCTTCTGGCGTTCTCCTTTTTCGGTTCTTTGACTTCTTACATTCCCCTTCGAAACTTAGTCGAATCTTGGATCTGTGCAATCCTTGCACCAGATCTTTACGCAGGGTTCAAATTCTTGCAGACGACTATGCACACCTTGCACCAGTCTCTTTTCACTGCTTGCAAAGGGAAATTTTCATGCTATATCTTCTAAGCTTCATAACCAAGACAGATCCCATCAACGCACTCCTTGCGTTCTGTGTGCGCACCTTGCACCAGTCCAACATAAGAGAAACAATTGAAACCTATCCTAACATTCATAGTTCCATCTATTCATAACGAAATTCATTCATTCATTCATGAAATCACAATAACAAAGAATTGGAAAAAATGTCCATACCATGCATTGGGTCAATTTTCCTCTGTTATATTCATAAGTGAAAATGGCTACAACTGAAATCAAAACAAAAAATGAAAGCTCATAAATATCCTACTAACTTGCAGCTAGCCTCATTTGGGCGTACATAACCTCTATTTATCTTCGAGGGTTCTTAGGGTTCCCCTGACTACTTGTCTACATGAAAATATATCCCGACGACTATCCTAGTGCAGTCATAGTCCAGAGCAGGAGTGGAAACTCCCACTTCGCTTGCGATCGTTTAGGCGTGCCTCGAAATATTTTTCTGGCACTAAGTTAAGGAGTACTTCAAAATATCTGCTACAACTGCTAGCATTGAGATTCTTTACAAATTCCTAGACGCTGATAGGTCCTGCTCCGCGTGCTTGTGAACGATGCTCTTGCATCATACTCCCCTTGAAAAAAATTCATGGATTCCTGCACCGACTTTCCATGCTTCTAAATAGAAACTTCATTTTCCCAGCTGGCATATTCTATTGGGTGTCCCTTCCACTTGACCGGATATTCAAAATAGGTCTTCCTCCTGGTATTTTTGTCAATCCTCTGATCAACAATCTTCTCCATGTGTGGTTTTTCTGCTATAGGAATTTGCTTCTCCCACTGAATCTTCTCTTGATCTTCTGATTCCTCTGTGTCATATTTCCTGTAAGGATACAAGTCTGAAACATTGAATATGGGTGATATGATCACATCGTCTTGCAGCTCAATCTCATAGACATTTGCATCAAACTTCCTCAATATCTTACATGGTCCTATCTTCTTCATATTCAACTTGTTATATGTTCCCCTAGGGAACCTTTCTTTCCTGAGATGTGCTAGAACTTGATCTCCTACTTCAATTTGAAGTTCTCTGCGGTGTTGATCAAATCTGTGTTTGTACTCCTGGTTAGAACTCTGCAACTGTACTATGATCTGGCTATAGAGCCTCTACATTTCTGCAGCAAAATCTTCTGCTGCAACGCTCCTAATCTCATTCTGTTCCAAGTCTCTCAACTCAAATACTCACCTAGGTTGCATTCCATACAATATTTGGAATGGGCTCTATCTAGTGCTCCTGTTTGGCGAGTCATTGTATGCAAATTCTGCTTGTGGCAAAATCTAATCCCACCAATTATGGTGCTCATTAATTAGACTCCTCAACAAGTTTCCCAAACTTCTGTTTACCACCTCAGTATGCCCATTTGTTTGGGGGTGATAAGCTGAGTTGAAAGAAAAATATCTCCCCAACTTATTCCACAGTGTTCTCCAAAAGTGACCAACAAATTTTGTGTCTTTGTCTGAGACAATGCTTCTAGGTAGGCCGTGAAGTCTTACAACTTCCTTGAAAAATAGATTTGCAACATGCATTGCATCACCGGTCTTCTGGCATGGGATAAAGTGTGCCATCTTTGAAAATCGATCCACCACCACAAATATGAAATCAAATCCTTTTTGCATTCTTGGCAGTCCCAACACAAAATCCATGCTTATTGCATCCCAAGGCCTCTTTGGTATTGGCAATGGTTGATACAATCCAATGTTCTGTCTTTTTCCTTTTTCATGTTCGAAAATTATGCATCTGTTCATAGAATTTATCACTTATGTTCTCATACCTAGCCAATAGTATGAACTGCTCAATTGTGCAAATGTTTTATCATGGCCAAAATGTCCAGCCAATCCTCCACTATGTTTTTCCTTCAAAAGGTTATCCCTCATTGAGAATTTTGGTATGCACAACTAATTTCCTTTGAATAACAATCCCTTTTGAATCATGTACTCTGTCCATTGGCTTATGTCTTTCTGCACAAGATATTCACATGCTTCATATGCTTCCTTGAAATCTGTATCATCACAATACATGTCCTTAAGGTGTTCAAACCCTAAGGTCTTCACCTGAAATTCCTGTAGAATCAAACATCTCCTGCTTAATGCATCAACAAATTTGTTATCATTCCTAACAATATGTTTTATGAAAAAAGTAATATTCTGCATAAAATCAACTCACTTTGCATGCCTCTGATTCAATTTTTCCTGTCTGGTTATGAATTGTAAGGCCTGGTTATCACTATACAAGACAAATTCCTATGGGACAAGGTAATGTCTCCACTTCTTCAAGGCTTGAATTATGGCATAAAACTCCTTATCATATGTGGAGTATTTTCTCTTGGTATCATTCAACTTTTCATTGAAATAGGCAAAAGGTCTATTATCCTAGCTCAAAATTGCTTCAATTGCATCACATCTCACCTGAAATGTCTTTTCAAAATTCAACAAGACCATAATTGGTCATTCTGTTATATTTCCCTTCAGTATATTGAAGCTCCTCTCGACTTCCTCTCTCCATTTAAAAGAATTGTGCTTCTTCTTCACTGTATCCATCATTGGTGCACAAATTCCACTGAAGTCTCTGATGAACTTCCTATAGAAACTTGCTAATCCATGGAAGCTCCTTACCTCAAACATACTCTTCGGTGAAGGCCATTCTTTGATTGCTTTCAACTTCTCTGGATCCATCTTCAGTTAATTTTAAGAGATGACAAAACCCAAGTAAATGAGTTCTTTCTTCATAAAAGAGGACTTCTTCAGATTTATCAACATCTTCTCCTACTGTAGTCTCCTCATCACTAGTGTTAGGTGCCTCAAATGCTCCTCTTTAGTGCTGCTAAAGATCAATATATCATCCAGATATACAACCACAAACTTGCCAATGAAATACTTCAGTATTTCATTCATCAACCTCATAAAAGTACTCAGAGCATTTGTTAAGACAAATGGCATAACAAGCCACTCATACAAACCTTCATTTGTATTAAATGCTGTTTTCCACTCATTGCCTTCTCTCATTCTAATCTGGTGATATCTTCTTTTCAAATATATATTAGAAAATAATTTTTCTCCACTTAAACAGTCCATTAAATGATCCATTCTTGGCAAAGGAAACCTATACCTGATGGTGATCTTGTTAATGGCTCTTGAGTCTTTACACATTCTCCATCCTCCATCTTTCTTTGGACTCAACACAATTGGTATTGCACATGGAATCAAACTCTCTCTGATCAAACCCTTGTCTAATAGTTCCTAGACTTGGTTCTTCACTTCCTCATTCTCTCGAGATGTCAATCTGTATGCTTCTTTGTTCGACAAACTTTCTCCTAGTATCAAGTCAATATGGTGGCTGATACTTCTGATGGGTGGAAATGAGTTAGGCAACTCATCCACCATTATGTCATCAAAATTATCCAGCAATTCTTGAACTTCTTCAGGAAAATCATCCATCGATGTACTTGTAAGGATAACTCTAGGTTTCCTCACCACAACAAACTATATCTCCTATTCTTTCTTGAATTCTCTCAGGATTTCCTTCCTGCTCATGAGAAGTATACTTGTGCTGGCTTCCTCTTTCACTTTCTTCTCCTCTATTGGCAACAACATGTGTGTTCTACCATTCTTCTCCAAGGTGTAAGTATTCTTCCTCCCATCATGAATGACATTCCTGTCAAGCTGCTATGGTCTTCCCAACAAAATATGGCATACATCCATGGGAATTACATCACATAGAATTTCATCTCTATATCCTCATATCTTAAATTCAACCAAGCATTGTTTAGTAACCATTACCTAGTGTCCTTTCTGCAGCCATGAGACTTTGAATGGCTTCGGATGTGCAGCTGTCTCCAGCTCCAATTTCTCCACCATATCTGTGGATACTAAGTTGTGAGTGCTCCCACTGTCAATTATCACCTTGCATATTATGCCTTTAATCTTGCAAGCTGTTATGAAGAGACTATTCCTCTGCATTGGCTTTTCAACTTCTACCTCTGGTTTTAAGAGAACATTCCTCAACATCAAGGATCTTCCATCCTCTGCTCCTTTTTCTTCAACATCTCTTCTCTGTGATTTTGAAATGTGAGCTTCACCTCCTCCTTATTTCTTTTTCTCGGGACATTCCCAAGACATGTGCTTGTCTTTCCACAAGCATAACATATTACTTCTCCTCCTCTTCCTCCTCTTCCTCTAGAAGAACTTCTTCCACCACCCTGTCTTCCTCGGGAAATTCCTCCTCTTTCTGAGTGATTATTTGGTTTCTCAGTCTCATTATTAGACTTACGTGCATTGTCATGGGTAACTTCCTTGATTTTGTTTGGGGTTGGGCCTTTACCTCTTCCGCGCTGGATTTTCTTTCTGGCCAACTTATCCTCTTCCTTTAGTGTAAAATGATAATCATCCTCCATTGTATTTACCGACATCATGTTGAGCTCATCCTAGTATTCATATCTCAGGCCATTCATATATATGAGAATTTTTTCTTCATCTCTCTCCCTTTGTCTAGTTCTAGTGTTCAGCCTATAGAAATCTTCTGTGTACTCCTTAACTGTCATCCCCTTTTGTCTTAGGTTCTTCATCTTCCTGAATAGATTGATTTGATAATCCTTGGGCATGAAATTAGCCTTCAACTTTGCTACCATTATGTCCCAATTATTTATCTTATGTTTTCCTTTTCTTCTCTTTCAGTCTGCAGTTCATCCCACCATAGCACTGCATGTCTTTTTAGCCTGGTGACAACCTGTTTCACCTTTCTCTCTTCATCGACATATTCATAGTCAAAATGTTTGTCATGGATCTTATCCAATCCAACAACTCTTCAACATCTAAATTGCCTTCATACACTAGGACCTCTATCTTGGTTCTGCCTCCCAATCTAACAACTTCTCTCAGCAAGCATTCTTCAACAACATCCTCTCCTGCAACTTCTTTGTCTTCTACTTCTTTTCTCTTTGCATCACTGATGTCTACACCATCAAGTGCTCATATTTGCGCTGCCTGCATCACTTCTAATATTGCACGAAGTTCTCACATCTCCCTTTCTACAACACAATTGGATAAAGGTGGCTCCGCTCATCTCCTTGGTGGAATTGTGTTAACAGTCTGTCACTCACAGAGTACAACTTTGAGTTCTTCTATCTCCTCTCCTTTGCTTGTTGTTTGCAAGAAAAACTTCGGCTCTGATACCGCTTGATGCAAACCCCCATTCTCTCCTAAGGGCTACATGACCTATCGGTCTAGGATCGATCAAGAAACTGAGTCAGATCGACTCTTTGGGTCTCGGCTAGACTCCAAACCCACTTACACAGGTTCTTTCTCCAAATGCATAGGTCATATGAGACCCATAGGTTCTCTCCTGAGTGCTTCTCAACTTCCACGCCAACTGGGCACTAGCTCTTCTCCGTCTAAGCCCCTTCCTTCTTGCGACCATGGCTATGACCACTTGCCTAACTCAAAAGGTGTTTCACGATTTTGCGTATCAGGTCTTTGCATGTGGGTCAACCTGACTCTCCCGATCTCTGAAATCCAAACATGATCCTATCACATGCTAGCCCATTTATTCTCCTTCACCAATGTGACCCTTCTCTATGACCGTGGGCCAATCTTTTGAGTGCGTTGAGATTTCACGTATCAAGAAATCCCCATGTGATTCACCTCCATTCTCCCGAGGTCCGAATTCCTAATGCTTTAGATATGATGACCCAAATCCTCCTTCGATCTGATGACTCATATCAAATCATGCTCACTCCCAACTCTCAAAATTCCGATATTTCAGAGTGCCAAATCAATGGCCCACAATTCCCGCGATTTCGTGTTTCATGAAGTTGGAGGACCGCTCACCTCCCTTGTCTTGATATCCAAACTCCCGATATCTGCTTCCCTCGAAAGGAATAAAAAATCAAGACCTCTCCTCGATCTGGCGACTCATATCAAATCGTGAACTCAGATTTCACGAGTTCCTAGAACTCTTACTTCCGATTTCCTGAGTTGCAAACTCTCGACAAGACCAGATCTACAATTCAGCTCCCTCCTTCGATCAATGAATGTGATCAAATCGTGATTTCACATTTCGTGAGTTCTTATAACTCTTCCTTTGACTTCTCTGATTCATGAGTAAGAAAAACGTCGATCTCTTACCACGTGGCCCCCTTGATGGATGGTTTCGATGATTTCAGAATTTTGTAACTTCCTCCTCTTGTGTACTTTCAACGCTTATCGTTAATGCACTTTAACTTGATCAGATGACTACGATTCCTTTTCACTCAGATTGAATGACTGAGATCCTTCCTCCTATGTGCTTTCTCCTTGTTATCTGGATGTTGATTGGAGGGTCTAGATCTTCCCCCCTGAGCTTACGCTTTCTTCAGACTTAGAATATTTTCGAAGGATTCAAAGGCTTCGAACTTTGTCCTTCCTACGAGTCCATTTCTTGGATCTCTTTAAGACTTATGAAAAGTGTTATTCCTCCTGAGCTTGGTCTCATGAAGACTTCGACTTCCCATGCACTTCTTGAGTTTCATGGATTTCGATAACTCAGATCCGAAGGATTTCTCTAAGAGAAGTTCCTCTCGCCCTCCCAACATTCTCCTTTTCTGGTTCTTCGACTTCTTACAAAGTCCCTTCGACACTTAGTTGAATCTTGGATCTGTGCACTCCTTGCACCAGATATTTACTCAAGGTTCAAATTCTTGCAGATGACTGTGCACACCTTGCACTAGTCTCTTTGCACTCTTTGCAAAGGGAAATTTTCGTGCTATATCTTTTGAGCTTCAGAACCGAAATAGATTCCTTCAATGCACTCCTTGCATTCTATGTGTGCACCTTGCACCACTCCAATAGAAGATAAACAATTGAAACTTATCCTAACATTCACAGTTCCATCTATTCATAAAAAAATTCATTCATTCATTCATGAAAGCACAATAATAGAGAATTGAAAAACAATGTCCATACCATACATTGGGTAAATTTTCCTATGTTATATTCATAAGTGAAAATGGATACATTTGAAATCAAAACAAAAAATGGAAACTTAGAAATATCCTACTAACTTGCAGCTAGCCTCATTTGGGCATACATAAACTCTATTTATCTTAGAGGGTTCTTAGGGTTCCCCTTGACTACTTGTCTACATCAAAACCTATCCTGACGGCTATCCTAGCGTAGTCACAGTCCAGAGCAGGAGTGGAAACTCCCACTTCGCTCGAGATCGTTCAGGCGTGCCTCAAAATATTTTTTCGGCGCTGAGTTAAGGTGTACTTCAAAATATCTACTGCAACTTTCAACGTTGATATTCCGTACAGATTCCTAGATGTTGATAGGTCCTACTACGCATGCTTTCCAATGATGATCCCGCATCAGGGGTGTGTTCAACACACACGTGTTTGGACCATCAATTAATTAATAAATGGAAATAAATGGGCTTGTAAAAAGGTTGCATTCAAAATGAAGGTGCAACTGATCCAGGGGATCAAATTTTGCTCAAAAATTCAAAGTGCTTTGAATCACTTCAAATCGAACGAGATCATAGGCCTCATCATTATGAACCCAACACAACTCGTTTGGGTTCAAACAAACGTCGGGAGAGAGAGATATCGCGTTCTGTTCAAAATGACAAACAAACAAAAAAAGGGATGCTAATTGTATAGTCCGTACGGACGCTGACGTGGCAGGCCGTAGAACACGTGGTAGGCCGTACGACACATGGCAAGCAACTATTTGGATAGTTGGCATGTGACATGGCTTGTTTGCAGCAAACGGGTTGGCGACACGTGGCCCAATCAATGGCCGCCACATGTCACATGAAAATTGGTTTAAAATCTTTTCATTTGGAAGGAGTCGACCCCGTGACCTCCGGGCAGGGTAAAGCCTTAGGAAAGGTCACCCAACCGGCGTGCCTACATGTGTTACTTAACATATGTATGTGTTTTAATATATTTAAGTTTTCAAATATGTGAATTGGGGCACGAACTGGGCCGGGGCTAAGCCTTGACCCACGGTTATATATATGTGTATTGCATATGACCAATGTAATGGGCGGTTAAACCCACCGTA
>ML787129.1:591708-602557 GCA_009831015.1 Picea engelmannii | reverse complement strand
CTGTTCAAAATGACAAACAGGCAAAAAAAGGGATGCTGACTATACAGTCTGTACGGACGCTGATGTGGCAGGCTGTACAACATGTGGCAGGCTATATGACACATGGCAGGCAACTATTTGGATAGTTGGCATGCGACATGGATTGTTTGCAGCAAACGGGTTGGTGACACGTGGCCCAATCAATGGCCGCCACATGTCACATGAAAATTGGTTTAAAATCTTTGCATTTGGCAGGAGTCGACCTCGTGACCTCCGGGCAGGGTAAATCCTTGGGAAAGGTCACCCAACTGGCACACCCACATGTGTTACTTAACATATGTATGCGCTTTAATATATTTAAGTTTGCAAATATGTGAATTGGGGCACGAACCAGGCCAGGGCTAAGCCCCGACCCACGATTATATATATGTGTATTGCATACGACCAATGTAATGGGCGGTTAAACCCACGGTAATATATATATATATATATATATATATATATATATATATATATATATATATATATATATATATATATATATATATATATATATTGTAACTGTTATGGTATGTGCGTGGTTTGACATATAACATGTGAACATTGTATATGCGTGCGGTTTAATCCTACGGTTTTGTATATGGTTTGAACCTTAGCCCTGTTTTGTATTGCGCGCGGTCATGCGGTGGCCATGTGCCCACGGGCCTTGGTAGTTAAAGGCCGATGTGTAACCATTCGACAGTTTGTATCGGTCGTGCGGTTACGCTCGATAATAAATTTTAATTCTTAAATATGCGTGTGGGCTAGGTTGAGCCAACAAGGGTGCATTTTGTAGATGCAGAGACAACAAGTTTGAAGGGGGACTTCCAAGAAGCCTATCTTCTTCAATTTTTGGCCAAACGAGGTGCCGAAAAAGACCAGCTAGGGGTTTTTGGACGTTCTGAAGCCATTGGAGCAGTCTATTTGGTATTTTGAGAATTGTAAAGCACATTTTTGAGCACTTTGAGTAAATAATACAAATGATCCATTGGAAGCTGGACCAGGAGATGTAGCCCAAGAGAGGGGTGAACTCCTTTATCATTTGCTGTGTCATGTGTTTTTTGTTCACTGTTATTGCTGCTGTTTATATGCAACTTGAATGAGTAAATCCTATTAAAGTTGTGTTGCAAATTGATCTGTTTTCATTTTAACACATAAATTTTACTTGCAAATATTTTCAAGAATATAAGTCTTCTTCAATTTTAGATCAACAACACACTCCCTACAAAGGCACCCATAAATGAGACAATACGAGCCCTTGTATGCCATGAAACTCAATGACCTATGAATTATAATCCCCTATCCACCTCATCATCCAATATATGAAGTTGAAGGGGCATCCTTGGGATCATCCCTTACTTGAGGTTTTTGGTCTACCCATTATGAATTTTATGATACCCCTCCCATACCTAAACTTGATCAATTGTATAGGTGATTTGAGCTCTTGTTTAATTTGATGAGGTAGTTTTGATGGACATGTTTAGGTTCCTTGTTCATTATATGTGGTTTTCACTTGCCATGATATTTTGACTTAAGATCCTAGGAGGGTGTACCTATGTTTTTATAAAACCTTGTTTGGTGGACAGTTTTGGAGGAATAATCCTAGCTTGGGCTTCGATGGGGCATGAAACCCACAGGTTGGATGCCAAGGGCCCACATGTTGGATCATGATGACTTACATTTGGAGGCATATAAGACTCCTTGGATGACCTCACCATTCTCTCACATTCCAAACAATTTTCTTTGGAGGCGTAAAATGTCACCTTAAGGGGATTGACATCATGCTTGAGGGGTTTGAGGTGGTGATGAGGAAACATGGCACGATTTGGAGGAAGGAGGTCTTGAGACAAGATTAAAAGGAAATGATTTAGGACATATGGATTTTGGAAGCCTAGTGAACCCTTCTCCAAGCCCAACGACTTAGCCCAAGTGCTAAAATACAACCTCAAAGGAGGAAGACGCCACCTCTTTAGGGTTTTCCTTGTGCAAATTTAAATTTTTGTTGAATTTTTTAGTATTATTTGTGTAAAGGGGAAATATTAGGGCTTTTGACCCCTATCTTGTGGTTTACCCTAAAATTATGCGGACAAACTATGTATAAGAATTTTTGTATAAATAGAGATCATTTGTATCTCATTATAACATAACTCTCCCATTGTGAGATGTATTTGGCTGAAATTTTTTCTATTCTTGGGAATTATGGTGTTTTTGTCTTGTGAAATTGTATTTTGGTGATATATCTTGGTTAATATTGGAGCTAAAGTGGTGTGCCCCCCTTGGAGGCTTATTGTCTTGGTCTTGGATGATGATTGCTTTGTGAAACTAGGGTTTGTTCTCTCTCTTTCTTGGATTTGGTAAGGAAAATATGCACTTGTTAGTTTTTTTCTTTCTCTTTCTTTTTTATTTATGGTTTAAACCCTAGGAGAAATATTTTGGATACACCCTTCATTAATGATTCATCTCATTGCTAAGTTTTCTTGAATAAGGGTTGCTAGGAGAAGTACAAGTGTGTACACCCTCCTAAATTTACTCTAGTTTGATTGAAATACCCTATTGAGTAAAAGGGATTACACCCCTGGGGTATTTGTTTATATAATTATTTATTTTAATACTCCATTCACCCTTTTTTCTGAAGGCACTAATCTGATTTTTGCATTGGAGAAATAAAATAGCGCATTGGGAAACATGAATTCTTTCCATTTCAATTTTCTGCAATTTGGGTTTTGTTCCTTATGCCTAGCGCACCTATTATCCACTAGGAAATACTCTATAAAGAGGTATTTCTTGATTCTGTAATAAACTTAAATCTTCATCCATTAGGGCTGCATAAACCCTAGTCTTTTGGTCTCCAATAACTCTCAATTCAACCGCTGAAATTTGTTAAGTTTTTTCCCACATAATCTAGTGATCATAACACATATTTTGGTAGACTCTTGGAAAGTTTTGATGGTTTAATATATTTCTGTAATAACTTTTTTGTTACATCCATAAGGCTGATTATTATCTCTGCAAAAATTATTTACTACAAACTTGCATTTTGTTCTAGTATCTTGCTCCTTTAATCTTGAGTTGCACTAGTGTTTTGCTAGTTTATCTCTTGCATCATTTACTTGAGTTATAACACTTATTTTAGCATCTAATTGTGCCATTTCATTACTGATATATACTTATACTAAAATTTTCAATTAGGGACAACAATATTAACTTTCTTGTCCGTCAAATATTTGGGCTTGTATCTTCATTTTATTTGTGTCTCAGGCAGGTACAATCAACATTTGCAAGGTCTACTACTTCTTGGAAACATTTGGCTACCACCAAGACCTTATTAAATACATTTACACACTCATTAACTTGAACTATGGGGGCATCCATTCATACATCTCACTTTCCATCTCGTTTCCCCCTAGGGTCACTCGGGATTTCCCCCTTGAGGTGATTCTATCATCTCTAAAATGACGGGAATACCTGCCTAAGGTGACAAACAATTGGTGTTCTCTAAGTTGTCTCCATTTGGTGGTTGGGTCAGGATTTTCCCAACCTACAACTTGTGAGATAACATAACCATATCCCAAAAAGAGTTATTGAGAAAATTAGGAAATTAAGTTTTGGATTTTTATGGTCCAAGAATAGGGAGAAAGGGAGAATCCTATTAGTAAAATATCAATCAATATCCAAGCATAAATATTTGAGAAGATGAGGCATAAAAAAAATATTCCCATTCCATAAATACCTAACAACCAAGTGTGTGTGGAGAGTTATATCAAAAGAAGGATTGTGGAATTGAATTTTTATTAAAAGATATATTGAGCCCAATTTAGTAGAAGATTGGATTATCAACACTATCAAGCCCACCAATAATGTATCCATCATATGTAAAGAAATCATAATTTCATTCCCTTTGATAGGGAATTGTGCTAGCATGGAAGGTTGGTAATGGGACTAAGGAGAGGATTGGTTTTGACCCATGTGTAGGTAGTGGAGCCGAGTATAAACTTCTATAAGTAGTGATAAATTCATTACATAGGGAAGGTATCTTCAATATTTCTCAACAAGTAGCCCCAAAATACTCCACCATTCGGTAATGAGATTGGAAGAAGGAAAAACCTAGCTAGTGGTTCATATATGTTGATGACAACTATGTGATTTGGGCCCATGGAAAGGAAGATCTAGACAAATTTGTTGATCAACTGAATATCCAGTGCAATTCAATTAAATTCACCATGACACTAGAAGAAAGTCGATCCTTTCCATTTATATATGTCTTGGTAAGTGGGAAGTAGGATGGAGGGGTTGTTCATAAGGTTTATAGAAATAAAACACATATAGAAAAATACCCGAATGCAAAGTATCACCACCACCCCAACTAAAACATGGGTTTTCTAAACACTATAATTACCAGTCATAAGGATCTCAAATATAGATTACATCGAGCAAGAAAAAATACATATGTGCAAAGTTTTACTAAGCAATGTTTACACCTCTTCTCAAACTAATAAATATTTTTCTAGGGTAGAGAGACAACAAAATAGGACTTGAGATTCTAACAAGGAAAGTAATGTTTCAAAACATAAGGTGTTCCTTCCATACATACAAGGTGTTACAAATAAAATCGCTAATCATTTTCAAAAGAAGAATATCAATGTTGTATTCTCGTTGTGGAACAACATAAAGAATCTCCTAAAGTATGTGAAGGATCATATTGACCTGACATTATACAAAGGAGTGTGTCCGATTCCTTATGCATGTGGAAAAACATATATCAAAGAAACAAGGAGGTCTATCTTGTTCAAAATACTAAGACAACTGAGAGGGGGGGGGGTGAATCAATTGTTACCGTGCTTAAACAATTTATGAATATTCAAACAATTTTTAATCTCTTCCAAGTGACCATCAATATTATACAACATATGAACAACATGAATAATGAACATCAGTCACACATAAGATATACACAGAGACAAATTTTCACAAGGAAACCCATAAAGGGAGAAAACCTCTTCTTCTTCGAATGATAGGCAGTCTTTTAAGTTTTGTACATCATCTATGTTTGGGCACCAACTCAAAGTGAGGCTACTACCTCTATTTTACAAGCTCCAACTTGTTGAGAGCACCATCTCTCTGGTTTCTCTAGCACCCACTAGAAGGAAGCATCAACTCTCTAAATGCTCCAGCACCAACTGGACTTATACAAGCACCAACTTGTTGAGAGCACCAAATTTCTAGTTTCTCTAGATCCCACTAGGGGAAGCATAAAATCCCTAAATGTTCCAGCACCAACTGGACTTATACAAGCACCAACTTGCATACATAAAACTCTGCGTTTTCCCGAGCACCACCCTGCAACCCTGTTTTCTAGCCACAACTAGATGGAAGATACAACTTCCAATATTCAAGCACCAAATTGAATATCAGAGGACCACAAACCTCCCTAGCACCACCCTAACTTCCTGGTTAAGAATAAATGATTGAATAACAAACAATACAGGTGTCTCACTTCTTACCCCTTCTTCTCTATTATGCAATTCTTCTTTGCTTCTATTTGTTCTGCAATTCTGCTCTGCTTCAAACTGTTTTTCAATTATGCTCTTTCTTCTATGTTTTCAACATCTGTTTCACATTTATGAGTTTATACCTTTCTTACAGTTCAACTCATTTTTCACTCAGAACAACTAACCCCGCATAGTCATGGAATATCCATTTTTATGCCCACTCCCTCTTCAGTTACACCTCAAATCTCCTAGGGAAAAAATGCCTCAGCAACTGGATTTCCAACCGTTCAAGAATCATGATTTAGTTCAACTAATTGAATCGCAACTGAATAGTTAATCATGAAGAGAAACAATATCCCTTCGATCAGATTTCCAAGTATCCAACACCGTTGGATTACAAGCACAGGGTATTGCGTTGATTTCACGATTTCACATTTTGGTATTCTTGTGATGGGATTCTTGACACTCCATGTCACGATATCTGAAACTCTAAAAATAAAATATCTTAGCTGGACTAGCTCCTTCCCTTCTTGTGACCATTGGCGGTGACCTAGCTCTTATCCACAAATCGCTTCACGATTCGCAACTTCGGGACTCCTGTGATGAAGAGTCTCGACTCTTTATGTCACGATTGCCAAAATGGAGCTTCCCTGGACTTACTCCTTCCCTTCTCATGACCATCAATGGTGACCAGACACTTATCCACAAAGCACACTTTGAGATTCACAACTTTTTTTGTGAGTCTCCTTGACTCCTCCAACTCCCGGTATCCGAAACTCTGAAATGGAGCCAGATCAATAGTCCACACTCTCCCTTTGATCGACGACTTAGATTAAGTCACAGTTTTTCATATCATGAGTTTCCACACCACGCTCTGTTGACTCCTCCAATGTGCAAGTCAACGAAATTCTAATCGCTCACCATGTGTCCTCCTCAATGATGAATGATCCTCCTAATTTTGAGACTTTGTAAGCCCACTTCATCTTGTACTTAAATATCGTGCTCCTTCTTCTGGATCCAATGATGGTCGGTCCTCACAGTCAGATGCAACGTTTGATATTTTTTCTCCTCTTTTTTGCGTTCCTCCTATCTGTATTCAGATCTGACAGTCATCGAGAATTCTGAGTGGGTGATCCAATGATCACTGTTGATCTTCACTGTTAATCTTGCCATGCCATCATCACTACGCTGCTGATCATGCTGATATCACCATCAATTTTCTGCGCTGTTGATCATGCTAATCTCGCCATCAATGAAAAACACACTGCTACATATTCTATCTGTAAATATGCCAACAATCTCCCCCTTTGGCATTGATGGCAACCTTGAATAGCCTGAAGAACTGCACTACACCTGAAGAAAATGCATTATTTTGCCTGGACATCCAACCATACCCTATAGCATCCTTACCACACTACACTTTCTCCCCCTTTGACATCAATGTCAAAGAAAAAACATGCTCCCCCTGAGCTGTTGCAGTACATCTTGAAGGTATCATAAATGCGACAGGCACATACTTCCCCTGTCAACTATGAATGGAAGAACCAGAGCTATATTCACTATAAATATAATAGATATTCAATAAGGACTCCCCCCTAAAAAGGTGAACATATTAGACAAAATAAGGTATAACCCCCAACTTCTGACGAAGATATCCAAAAGTTGTCGCTGCTAATGGTTTAGTAAAGCTATCAACTATCTGTTCTGTGGAAGGAATATAACTCAACTGAACAACTCTGTTTGTAACCTTCTCTCTAAGAAAATTATATTTGATTGGGATATGCTTATTCTTGGGATGAAGAATAGGGTTCTTGGAGACACTAATGGCACTGGTGTTATCACAGTGAATTGGAATCAGATCAGTATAATTTACCTTCAAATTTGCAAGAGTTTGGATCATCAATAAAATCTGAGTGCAACAAGTAGCAACAATAATGTACTCTGCCTCTATAGTTGATAAGGAAATATATCCATGCTTCTTACTAATCCATGCTACCAATGAGTCACCTAGGAAGAATGCACCTCCACTGGTGCTCTTTCTCTCATCCACACAATTTTCCCAATCAACATCTGAATAAGCAATTAACTGAATATTCTGATTTCTAGGATACCACAAACCATAAGTCATTGTTCCCTTTAAGTATTTGAATATCCTTTTTACAACTAATAAATGACTTTGTTTAGGAGCAGACTGATAACGACCTACCATTCCAACAACTTGAATTATATCAGGACAGGATGTTGTGATGTACAAAAGACTGCCTATCATTGATCGATATGTCCTTTGATCAACATCAGGTGAATTATCATCTTTATTGAGCTTGCAACCAACCACCATAGGTGTATTAACAAGAAAAGAATCTTCCATCTGAAATTTATGCAACATCTCTTTCAAATATTTTTCTTGAGAGATAAATATTCCTCTAGAGCTATGATTTACTTGTAAACCAAGAAAATATGACAGTTCTCCTATCATGGACATCTCAAATTATATTTTCATAGATTTAGCAAACCGTTGGATAGAAGAATCATTAGTACATCCAAAAATAATGTCATCTACATAAACCAAAACAACTAGTAAATCATCACCTTCAGACTTAATGTAGAGATTGTTGTCAACAATACCTTTCTTGAACCCTTTTTCTTGTAAAAAATTGTCTATTCTATAATACCAAGCTCGTGGTGCTTGTTTCAGTCCATATAAAGCCTTCTTCATCTTGCAGACATAGTCAGGATTATATGTCAGTGAGAATCCTACAGGTTGCTCCATATATACTTCTTCCTCTAGATATCCATTAAGAAATGTTGACTTTACATCCATCTGATATAATTTAAAGTTTTTATGACATGCGTATGCAAGAAACATTCTGATGGCTTCCAATCTTGCCACTGGTGCAAAGGTTTCATCAAAGTCCCATCCTTCAACTTGTGAATACCCTTTACAGACTAATCTGGTTTTATTCCTAACAACTTGTCCTTTTTCATTCATTTTATTCTTGAACACCCATTTGGAGCCTATTACATTCTTGTATTCAGGTCTAGAAACAAGCTCCCAAGTATTGTTCTTCTCAATCTAATCAAGCTCTTCATTCATAGATCTAATCCAATCATCATGGTTGCTGACTTCATCAAATTTTTTAGGTTCAATCATAGATAGAAAAGCAATCTGATATTGTTCTGAGTCTTTAACTAATTTCCTTCTTTTCTGAAATCCTTTGTTTATATCTCCAATTATCTGATTTTCAGGATGATTCTTTTTAACAATTATGAGAGGTGGTTTTGTTTCTTTCTGCTGATTTGTGTCAGTCTGAGTATTCATATCTTCATCTAATTCAGATTCTTCCCTTTTTGATCCTTGGACCTATTCATCTTCATCTTCAACTATATATTACGTGCTTGGTTCAACACTGCTTACATTTCTGACTAGGACTTCTTCATCAACTTTTATGTCGATACAATCAACCAATTTATGCAGCCTCTTATTGTAGCATATGTACCATTTACTGTTTGTAGCATAACCTAAGAAGATACCATCATCAACCCTATCATCATATTTTCCAATATTTTCATCATTATTCTTGATATAACATTTACTCCCAAAGACTTTAAAATGCTTGATTGAAGCAGGTCTTCCAAGCCATAGTTCATAAGGAGTCTTGTCACTATGTGGTCTGAGATGAGCTTTGTTAAGAATATGAACAACTGTATGGATTGCTTCCACCCAATATGTCTGAGAAATATTCCTTTCATTCATCATTGATTTTTCCATCTGCTGAACTGATCTATTCTACCTCTCAACTACTGCATTTTGCTGTTGAGTTCTTGGAATAGTGTATTCTCGTTTGATTCCATGTTTATCACAGAACTCTTTGAAGTTAGATGAACTAAACTCTCCTCCTCTATCAGACCTTATTGCCTTCAATCTTTTTCCTGTTTGATTCTTAGTCAGAGCCTTAAACACTTTGAATTTTTCAAATGATTTAGATTTTTCCTTCAAAAAGGCAACCCACGCTAGTCTAGAATAATCATCAATAATCAACACAAAATAGTTTTATTTTCCTGTACCTTCTTTTCTTGATGGTCCACATAAATCCATATGTAATAACTGGAGAGGTTTTTCTATTGAAGGAAAGTTTTTAGATTTGAACTGAGTGCGAGTAAGCTTTCCTATCTGGCAAGGTTTACAAACAATGTCATGTGGATTTGATATCTTTGGAAGATATTTTACTACCCCATTGTTTCTAATATTGATTATATGATCAAAATTTAGGTTTCCAACTCTCGTATGTCATAGCCAACTTTCATCATATTTTCTTAAGTGGCATTCTTCTTTTTCTTCTTTTAACACATAGACATTGTTTTATGTTCTTATCCCTTTTGCAACTAGTTGTCCTGAATTCAAAGACTTTATTTTACAATCTTTAGAAGTAAAAACAACTTCACACCCTTTGTCACAAACTTGACTGACACTTAGTAGATTATGTTTCAGACCATCTACAAACAACACATCTTGAGATTTTCCTTTGCGATTACTTAGGCTTACCATTCCTTTACCTTTTATTTTTCCTGGTGCATTGTTTCCAAAAGTTACATTCCCTGATTTGTTTTCACTTGGAGTTAGAAACTTACTTTTGTCTCCAGTCATATGTGTTATAACCCTATAATTTATAGGATCCTCTGGTGTCTGGAAAATTTTTCACTATTGATGTATGTTGTCTTGCAAATAATATTTCATTCTTGCAAATTATTTTCAAAAAGAAAATAAAGAAAAAAAGAAAGAAAAAGAAAAGAAAATAAAAGAAAAAAAGAAAGAAAAAGAAAAGAAAAGAATAAAAGAGGGCACAAAAGAAATCGATAAAAGCCCCATGCAATAATAATGACTTGATCCATACAATTTAAACATGGCCAAGTCCTTTTGAATTTATGTTGATAGGTTTAGTGAATAAGCCTGGTTAAACTGTTTAATATTAACCAAGTAGTTAGGTTAGCTAGTGAATATATTTGATCAAACTCTCTAATCTTGATCAAATAGCCCCAAGGTAGAGTAATTCCTTAGCCCAACAGTCTAGTCTAGGCTAAATGTGTAGGTAGGTAGGTTAGGACATAAGCCAACTAGTTTTTCCTTCAAAAAATATGCTTGATCTCCAATGAAAATCCATGATTTTGATGTTTAAGGTGTGTTTCCTAACCACTTGGTGACAAAAAAGAAAAGGGAAGCAACGAAAAACCCACAAAAGAGAAATATTCTAATTTTGTGCTGCACATGTTTGGTTCGTCCCTAGATAATAAAGAGTGCACTAAGATCAACGACTGATCTAGCGACGCGTAGATCAATGGTGGAC
>ML787129.1:561175-573759 GCA_009831015.1 Picea engelmannii | reverse complement strand
ATCGTTCTACCTTTAACGTTGGGGGGGGATCCGATATGGAGACTAAAGAGAGCACTTAAATCAACGGTGGATCTAATGGTGTTTGTATCTATGGTTATCAGGAGATCCCAGACCCCCCCGACCATTCTACCTTTATCGTTGGGGGGGGGGGGTCTGATATGGGCATTTTTCCCAGCGGGCCCCATCCTAACGTGTCACAAGCATATGGTGTCGGACCTCCTCACTCTAAACCATTTACCACCTGACCCCCCTCCGACACAATGCCATAGCAGTACTTTAACATCGCCGTCTCCTGACGTCACATCCCACTACCCCTCCTTACTAGTCTCATCTCATAACTCCTCCAACTTGCCTCCTCCATTCACCCTTTACAGGTCACGCCCCACTTGCTTATCTTCCAATTACCCCCCTCCACGTCATCTATGTACACCCATCACCCGTCCTCCACCTGCCAACTCACGCCTGAAGTGATATGTTGGCCATTTATTATAGGCTAACATACCCGTTAGTCTACTAACCTATCCCTCGTTCCCAACAGATACCCATTTACTCAATTTTAACCCTATTTCCGCCCATTCGTGCACTGCTCACACTCTCTGCACACTAGAAATATCTTTTTCCTCCCCTTTTCAACCAGTAACCCGACCATAGCCACTGCCTACTAACGCTTTTTGTTTTAGTTTGCAGGTACCTGTTGAATCAATGGTGTCCAAATATAAAAGATCAGAAGTCGAGGAAAATCCATTTCTTCCACCTCATTTCGATCTCGACCGGATCCCGCTAGCTGACAAAGATTACATGATTTAAGATACCAGGTGCGAATTTGATTTCACCAAATTGTAGTCATGGTTTAAAGAGACATTAGTGGATCAACGCGATGATATTGGGCTCTAGGATTCCAATCTCCCTCTGTATCTCTTTCCCCAAATCCACCATTTTCCTGAATTCACCCTAAAATGTCAGGCTCATTACCTCCCCGATCAGAGAACCATAGTTTCATTGTCCAGAGAAACTTTGTTCTCTGTCACACCCGAGGCCATTGATCAAATGATGCAGATATCTAGAGCCGAATCCCACTCTCCCCTCACCATTGAAGTTCTAACAGAGATGTACCAAAATCTGTCTTTTCCCCAGAGGACACAGATTTTTGATCTTTTCCTCCCACAAGATGCCCAACTCCCCAAGAAAAATCCCCCTTACCACTCCTCCATGTTTTAGAAAAGGGAAACCAAATTATTTCATCACTATGTTGTCTTCTCAGCTATTTCTTAGATGAATGGGTGGATGAACCTATTTTGGGTTTTCTATCCATTTTCTCTGCTAAAGAAAAAACCACCATCCAGTTCGACTACAACACTTTCCTGGCTGAGAACATACATGAACAACTCTTTAAATTCACCACCAAGGGCATGTTCCGATATTATTCAATATTGGCCTACATGTTCACCTTCTTTCAAGTAGATAAGCTCTCTTTCCCAATGTAGAAAATGGACCACGATGGCAAACCACAGGCTGCAACCTCTTGGACCTCGTTGCTCAGAAGAAACTCCACAGAGTTCAATTTCAAATAGTTTATTGATCATTTTTACCATCCAGTGGTGAACATTCTCAGACATAGACCAAAGCCAAGGATAAATGAAGAGATCCAAAGAATCTTGCACCTCTCGGACCTCTCCAAATCTGGGGATTGGTACCTGTATCAAAATCACATAGAAATCAGAGTATATGGGTGTGAGTTAGCTCCATACAAACTGCCTAAGTACTTGCCTGTTAGGATATTTGCCTTGGAATATATTAGACAAATGATCAATTCATATGATATACATTTTGTATCTTTGACGAAGAAACGACAACTAAGAATCAAAGGGAAGATATGACCCTTTATCTGCAACAGTCGAGCTGTTGGGGAAGAGTCAGAAAAATTATTAAAGGAAATGAAATTTAGTACCAATTTCACTTGGATCTATGATCCATGTGGGATCATTGCAGATATGAGAGTGAAGAACAAAAGTTCCCCATATGCTAATACACTCAAACTAGAAATTGAGAAATTTATGAACTAGACAGAGTGGGAGGTGAACACTCTGGAAGACACTGAACAATAGTCTCATCTAACCATGATTTCACAAATAGTGACTCCACAAGTACCGAAGGAGAAAATACCCAGGAAGGATGTCTCTCCTTCAGTCACTAAAGTATCAACAAAGGATTTACAGGTGTACAAGAAAAGTCCTAAAGATGCTCACACTACTCACATGGCTGGATAGGAAGAGACCCACTCTACCACTGTAGCTGAAGGAGAGCATTCATCACCTTTCTCAAGAAATCATCAGATGATGTCTACTTCTTGCTCAAAGAAGTAGACCGATACCACTGTGATCACCCAACCTCCACCGGGATCTGTAAAACTGAGCATTTTTGAAAAATATGATTTGATTAAGAAGAAAAACCAAATGCTGACCAACAAAACCTATGCTCAGTTCTGGAAGCAAACGTCCACAACACATCACATATTGTTATCATCTTTTTATATAGAGAAGGGGAGAATGCACATGGAATTTTTTCAGGCACAAGTGCCCCATCCAAAAGAAATCACTGATTATAAGAGGGATACAATGGATTTTAACACCAGAGATGTACATCCAGCTGATCAGATGGATATACACAGGAAGACTGGAGAGTTGATTTTCTCAACATTAGCCAATGCTTCCACCTCTGCTGCCAAATTACAGGTTTCTCTGAACAATGTTCAAACCCAATTAAAGATGGATAAAATATCATCCTTTGCAAAGGATAACATGATTAAGTCTTTAGAATAATTGGTGCTCAAAATTGGGTATGACCCCTCAAATGTGAAAGAAGCTAAGGAGTTGATCAAGAAAAAGAATGCTGACATAACATATTTGAGGAAGCAATTGAAATTTCTAGCTAAAGAAGACTCACAGACCAAAGAGATAGCTGAGACAGAATGGGAGAAGGAGGAATTGCTAAAGCTTATCATGGAACAAAATGCATAAATAAAAGAGATGAAAGCAGAGATGGAGTAGTTAGTAAAAGAGAAGGAACAAACAATACCTATGGAAGTCATCCCATTGAGTGTAGTTCCTCTCACAAGAGTTAGCACAACAACTGTATCAACAACCACTACATAAAAACTTCCATCATCCACCCCATTGACAGCTCTAGAAAAATCTATAGAGCTAGCAAAATCAATGGAGGAGATGACTCTACAAGGAACATAGATCAATAGACTGAAAAAGGAGGTTGAGAATCTCCAGGAGCTTAAGTCTTACTACCAGACAAACTATAACATTGAGAGGCAAACATAAGAAAATCTCAAGCAGGAAATACAACATCTTCAAAAGAAAAAAGTGGTGGGCAAAACACTAGCTGAGGCCAAAGAGAACATTTGGATGGACATCTCCAAGTCCATAAATGAAATTTGTCCCATGGTTCAAATTATGTTTGAACAACAGAAATTAGTGTTGAGGAGAAGGCATGTCATTGACAAGATAAAGGGAGAGATGGGGGAAATGCCCACAGAAGAAAATGAAATCATTAGATTTCTGAATTTGAATACTAGGCAAGAGATGGAATACCTGAAGATTGAAGATAGGAAAGAAACCATCCTCGAAGTCAAGATGGTTCTGAATAAAAGAGGATTAATTTTGCAACTAGAGGAGAAAGTCCAAAACGTGGACGTTGGAGTTCAGAGGTTCTTCAGCAAGATTGATGCCTTGAAAAAGAAAGGTCTTCCTAGTTTACTGGTACTGAATGACAAGCTGATGACCCTCTCTGACTACAAGAAGAATATTTCCACGGTGGCCAATGTCAGTTCCAAGTTTTCAGGAATACAGGTCAACATAACAGGCAAAGAATTTCTAGAGACTTTGCAGCTGGACCTCAACATCCAACACAAGATCAAATATATTTTCATCACCAGGCCTATGTTTTCTAAACATATAGAAATGGATGAAATCTACCGAAGACTGCTCAAAGTCACCATTCCCAGTCAACAAAGATGGGAGGAGCTTTTCACTTTGATCGAATGAGGGATGAGGTGTATAGTCCAACTCAACATGCAGAGTAATCAAAGTCACATGAATGACTCACCAATGACCTTCCCCAAAATCAACATGAAAGATTCGACAGAGCATCATCAGTTCCTACATTTTTGTATCTTGTTATCTAGTTAGTTAGATCTAGAATCTACCACATCCTGATCATTAATGATAGGGTCGTTTGTAATTTTGATTATAAATACTAAGTTTTGAGGGTTGATCTTTATGCCCAAGCAAGCTGTAAGCACTGTAATTTTTATCAGAGATCTGTCAGTAATAAAAGGGATGTTTCACATGATTCTCGTGTGTTATATGTTGGTGAAGTTTTCTCCTCTTTGTTGAATGTTTATCTCTCTCAGTACTCATTTTGTTTTTCTAAATCTGATCATTTGAAAGTAGCGAAAGTTGCAGAATTTATCCCCGTATACTATGTTTCCAACTTTAAATGATCTAAATGTTTTCTTTTGATGTTATAATTAAGAAATTCTTAAATGCTTCTTGGTTATAATTGATTATCTCATCTTCTTTGATTTCCATCATTTTTATTCTAAAGAATCCAACAGTTGCATTATCCCGCCCCTGTGAGAATACCTTTTAAAATATGTTAGTTAGTCTCAAATTTTATAAAAGCAGACCCCATAGCCCAATGGAGGCGTAAACTTTTTTCAGCCATTTTATAAAAACAAACAACTCGGTCCTATTTATTTTAACTAGCCTAATATCTGAATTTTGAAACAAAGTTAAATCTTACAAAGAGATCCATCTCTGAAACTGGCAGGGCTAGATCCCAGTTTCAAAGTGGTTGGATAAAGTTACCTCTGGTAAATTTCTTCTACCTTTCAACAACCTCTGGGAATTTACAGAGTGATAACATAATTGGTGACCATATTGGGGAACTGAACAAACTTTATATATCCTATGATTTCTTTTCCCTAGACAAAGAAAAATTTATTTCTGAACGAATTATAAAATCTAAACTTATATAGAGATAATATTCAGAGGTTGTTAAAGTTTGTATATATTAGTTAAAAGTTTCTAAAACTAAAAATAAAAATAAAAAATTCTGGCTCCTAAAAGAGTTTTCACTAGATCTCATCTAGACCCTGAACCTGCAATTGCAATAGACAATCCTGAAAAATTACTCAGAAAGAAAAACGTTGCAGAGGGTTCCGCGAGTCATAGTCCACTTCATAGGTTCCCTTCTCTCCCAGAGAAGTTGGTTTCCCTTCATGATCTCGAGTTTGACATATCTTTTGAACAAATCCTTTTTAGAACAAAATCTGACAGCTTTGTAAGTGAAAAAGTTTTAGATCAAACCATCCTTCAACCCAGGACCCTTGAAATAATTTCTCCCAGAGACGATGTTGATCAAAGATTCCTCTAGGAATTTGACAAGCTAGAAGTTCTAGTTTCGAATCTTGATCAAGCCTTAGACAAAGCTCACTTTCAGCAGTCGGTCGAACTTTCTTCCTTGAATATTGTTGCATCTTCTGTTAAATCTAAAAAAATTCATTCATCTCCTCCCAACCCTTCATCTTACATAGCTTCTGTCACCTCCCCTCCAATCACACAGGTTGTTGTTTAGCCTCCTCCACCAATCATGGAAGAAAGATATGCTCCATTGGTGTTGGATTCTCCTCTACATGCCATGCCTCAATATGATCAAACCAGACTCCCTCAGTTTGATAGTACGGGTCCTTTGAATGCACAACAACATGTTGACAAAATGAATGATTATTTTGATTTGCAGGAAGTAGATGAAGTTGATGTGTAGATGAGACTATTTGCATAGAGTCTGACTGGAGAAGTGAAAAAGTGGTTCAAAACCTTATGTGTTTCTTCCATAATTGACATTGCTTCTTTTCATCGAAGTTTCCTTGACATGTGGGAGGTGAAGAAAAATCCTCTTCAGATCTTGTAAGAATATGAGAATATCAGAAGGAACCAAGGAGAGACAGTGTAGGATTACTGCACCCATTTCAATAACCTATACAATGCAATTCCAGCTGATATCAAACCACCTCAAGGTATGACATTGATAAAATTCCCTGATGGATTCGATGTTGGCATTAATAATCTTTCTCCTTTCACAAACAAAGGTCAATGAGGAAGCATAGGAAACAAAACAACAGGCCTTTGAGAATGCTATAATGGAGGTCCACAGGCAGTATAACCTGAGGAGAAAGAGGGGAAATGAAAACCCTCCAAAGAAGGTTGCTGATACAAAGAAGGCTACTGAAACAAAGAGAACAGTCGAAACCAATAAAACCTTAGAAAACTCTGCTAAGAAATTCCCTGAGAGGAATAATATTGAATCTCTTGCACAAAGAACTCAAGAAATTCTACAAAGAGAAAATCAGACTGAAGTTTCATCAACCAGTCAACCAAGGGCACTTGGCCACAAAGCTTCGATAGATAAACCAAAAGTACAAACCCTAAGAAAAACTTCGAGTACTTTCAGCCTTGAAGGGGAACTAGCTAAATTGAAGATTCCCATTCCCCTCTTCGAGCTGATGAACAAAAACGCTTACAACTCGAAGGTGATTAAAGCTTTAAGCATCAAACCTGAGATAGGTACTAAGGCTTTGAATGTTGGATATGCAAATCACTCGGACACAGTTAATATTGATGATGACCGACCAAAGCTTCTGTTTGGTCTTGAAGTTGATGGTCAAACTGATAATGGTGTCATGGCACCTTTTTACATCAGCCTAAATATCCATAACTTGATATTACACAATGCTATGCTGGATTCAGGTGCCTTTCACAACCCGATGCCCAAAGCTGTGATGGAAAATTTGGGAATTGAGGTCACCAGACCCTACAAGGATTTTCATTCTTTTGACTCGAGCAAGGTCAAATGCATTCAGATAATTAAGGATTTATGCATCACCATAGCTCAAATCCCAACAAAGAGTATGGTAATGGGTATAGTAGTTGCAGACATTCCCCCAAAATACGGTATGTTATTGTCAAGATCATGGGGAGCTAAGATGAAAGGAACCCTGTAGCTAGATATGTCCTACGCCACCATCCCAGTATTCAGACAACAGAGGATACTGTACATAGAAACCCTGATGAAGTATATGGTTAGCAATCAGGAAAAGGCACACAACTACCCACTATACTCTGCACACTCTGATCTGGATTCTTTCATTCTATACAATTATGGTGATTTGGAAGAACAAATCTCTTAGTTGGAAGATGATACTAATGATTCGAAAGAGAATAAAGAAATCACTGAGGCAAGAAAGGTTGAAACTGTGGAAAGTGAGGAACTACCAACAGATTTTTGGAGCATGGATTTCAATGGTGTAGTGAGCAAAGAGGGAGCTAGATATGGAGTTTGGTTACATAATCACAGATCAAGGTATTCAGAGAGCCATTCCTACAAACTGAATTTCCAATGCACTAACAACATAGCTGAGTGCGAAGCTTTGATGCTTGGCCTGAAACTATTGAAGAAAGTTGGTACCAAATAGATAATGGTAAGGGGTGATTCTGAATTGATTATCAAGCAAATCAAAGGTGAGTATGAAACTAAACATCCCAGACTTATAGCCTATAGGAATATTGTTTTGGATGCCCTTCAATGCTTTATTGAAATCGACTTGCAGGTAATTCCTAGAGGACAAAACATACTTGCAGACAGGCTGGCTACGCCAACAACTACTTGTAAAATTCCTTTCCATCCCACTCGCAAGTACACAGTGGAGGTGAAGTGTAGAACAACCGTTCATGACAACATCAGATACTGACAGGTATTTGGAAATGATGATCAAATTGAAGACTTCCTATAGTGTAAGAATGATTTCGAATGTACAAACATAGATTTAGAAAATGATGATGAGATTGTAAATAAATCTGTTTTTGAAAGTGGTACTATAAATAACGTAGATTTCGAAGGTTTGAATGAAAATAAAGTAGATGCAGATGAATTGAAGAAAATGAGATAGATTCTGATATTCTACAGTTGAAAAATAATGTGTTACCTAGAGGTTTAGTTCCGCTAGAAGACTTGTTCGATTTTAATGATGTAGCCAAAAAAACAAAAATTGAAGCTAGTGGTAAAGAGGTAGAAGAGTGCAACATAGGAACAAACGGAAAATCCAAGATGATAAAACTTTCTAAATCTCTGCTCCCTGAGCAAAAATGCAAATACATTGAACTTTTTAAGGAATATGTAGATGTTTTTTCCTGGGGTTATGGGGACTTAAAATCCTACGACACAAGTATCATACATCATCAGATTCCCATAAAATAAGAACAGAAACCTTTCAGGAAGAAACTTAGGAGAATTAATCCCAAGTTGCTTCCCCTAATAGAGAAAGAAATCAAAAAGATGTATGATGCAAAAATTATAGTCCCCTTGAAAGTTTCCAAATGGGTTTCTAACCTAGTCCCTACCAGGAAGAAAACTGGCGAGATCAAACTTTGCATAGATTTCCGAAATCTGAACAAAGTCTCCCTCAAAGGCAATTACCCATTGCCCAAAATGGACCACATTTTGCAAAAGGTAGTTGGGGCCATTAGGATCTCCTTACTAGATGGTTTCTCAGGCTACAACCAAGTCCTTGTCCACCCAGAAGATCAAGAGAAGACAACATTTACCACAACCCGGGGAACCTTCATGTATGTGAAGATGCCCTTTAGCTTGATGAATGTTGGTGCCACTTTTCAAAGGGCAATGGATATTTCTTTTGTGGACGAACTAGGAATGTTTATAGTCATATATCTGGATGATGTGACTGTATACTCCCAATTTGACGAAGAACGTTTGCAACATCTCAGACGCGTGTTTGAGAAGTGCAGAAAATTTGGGATTTCGTTGAACCCAAATAAGTCTTTGTTTGGTATAGAGGAAGGAAATATGTTGTGACACATAATATCTAAAGATTGAATTAAAATAGATCCCAATAGGATAGAAGCCATCCAGAAGGTGGAACACCCTAGAAACATCAAAGAGCTACAATCATTCATCGACAAAATAAATTTCCTTAGAAGGTTCATACCCAACTTGGCCAAACTTCTTAGGAACATCACTAATATGTTGGAAAAAGACACAAAACTCAAATGGAACATTGAATCCAAATAGTCATTTGAGCAAGTGAAACATGCACTCACCCAAGCCCCAGTTCCGATCAACCCAGACTACACCAAATACTTTTCTCTTTTCTCTTTTGCATCTGAACACACCATAGTAGCAGTATTGTTGCAGAAAAACAGTGAAGGGTACAAACAACCCATAACATTTTCCAGCAAATCTTTGAGAGACACTGCGTTGAACTACAACATAATGGAGAAACAAGCTTTTTCCTTGGTAAAGGCCATAAAATATTTTAGAGTCTATATTCTCCATTCTCACACAATTGCATACGTTCCAAACGCAGTGGTAAAGGATATCCTGACTCAGGATAATCCAGATTGTAGGAGAGGAAAATGGATTTCAATTATTATGAAATATGACATTGAAAGAAAACCTACTAAACTGATCAAAGGACAGGGTTTGGCCAAACTAATGGCTGAATCTAATTTTCATGCTCTAGATGTTAATTTTTTGGCTGCAGTTGATGAACAGGAAGAGCAAGTGACTCCAAATGTTAAGGAGGTATTATTAAACTCTCCTTGGTATGCAGACCTCATTTTTGTACTTCAAAACTTACAAGCTCCTCCTGGTTTAACTAAGACCAAAGCCAAATTTATCAAACTGAAAGCATTGAAATTTTGTATTCTAGAAGGTAATCTTTATTGGAAGGATTCTGGTGGTATTTTTCTTAATTGCCTATTGAAAGACAAAGATGAAAAAGATTTATAGGATTTCCATGCAGGAGACTGTGGTGGACATCTGAGTTGGAATACCATAGCCAACAAAATTTTAAGAGTTGGTTTCTACTGGCCTACATTGTTTGTTGATGTTCATAAAAAAATTACTTCTTGTCATAAATTCCAGGTCTTCGAAGGTAAAAGGAAGTTGCTGCCTCTCCCCATGAAACCCATATTAGTTGAATCCCCTTTCCAACAATGGGGTTTGGACTTTATTGGAGAAATACATCCATCCTCAGGCCAACACAAGTGGATCCTCACAGCCACAGACTACTTCACCAAGTGGATCGAGGCTATGCCATGCAGGTAAGCTACTGACTCTGTTATCATTAAATTTTTAGAAACTAATATCTTGTCTCATTTTGGATGCCCCAGAAAAATTATAGTTGACAATGAAGCGACCTTCAGATCCAAAACACTCATAGATTTTTGTAGCCAATACCACATTACTTTGGGATAATCCACATATTATTACCCTCATGGAAATGGGCTAGTTGATTATTCCAACAAGACTTTGGTGAATATCATTAAGAAGACTCTGCAAGAAAACAAGAAGTCCTGGCATAACAAGTTAGTTTTTTCACTCTGGGATGACAGAATAAGCACCAAAAGATCAATTGGCATGTCACCATACCAATTGGTGTATGGCACTGAAGCAGTTTTTCCCATCTCCTTAGGGGTCCCTGTCATGAAATTATTGAAGGAAGCGTAATAAGAGCCAAATAATGTCTAGAGGAGGATATATCAAATGATCCACTTAATGCAATCCAGAGAGGAAGTCTACAACAAGACTCAGGTTATCTAAGAAGGTATAAAAAAGATTTATGACAAGAGGACTAAAGAAGATGATTTTGAGTTGGGAAACTTGGTTCTGAAATGGTATTCTAGAAATGAGGATAAGGGTAAGCATGTAAAATTTGATAGCTTATGTAAAGGACCTTACACCATTCAAGCATTCAGAGGAAATAACACATTTTTTTCTCAAAAATAGTGATGGAACGGACCTGCCAGGAGGACCTATGAACGACAGGATGCTGAAGCATTATTTTCCACCCCAATAAATATATCGCAAATATTTTTCCACTGTACATAACATTTTTCTTTTTACATTTAGGTTGTGTGTGGGTGATATCGATCAGATGGTTGAAGCCCGCAGAGAAGGCCCTAAGCCACTGACCAATGCCACCAAGTTCCCAAAATAAAAACAAAACATATAGCAATAATAAAGCAACGGAGGAAACCTTTACAGACATCAGAAAATAGGTTCTTGGCACTTTACAAAGAGAGTAACATCCCTAGGTGGAGCCGTTGTTATAACCCTATAATTTATAAGATCATCTGGTGACTGGAAATTTTTTCACTATTGATGTATGTTGTCTTGCAAATAATATTTCATTCCTGCAAATTATTTTAAAAAAGAAAAGAAAGAAAAAAAGAAAGAAAAAGAAAGAAAAAAGAAAAGAAAAGAAAAGAATAAAAGAAAGAAAAAGAAAAGAAAAGAATAAAAGAGGGCACAAAAGAAATGGATTAAATCCCCATGCAATAATAATGACTTGATCCATACAGTTTAAACATGGCCAAGTCCTTTTGAATTTATTTTGATAGGTTTAGTGAATAAGCCTGGTTAAAATGTTTAATATTAACTAGGTAGTTAGGTTAGCTAGTGAATAAATTTGATCAAATTGTCTAATCTTGATCAAATAGCCCTAGGGTAGAGTAATTCCTTATCCCAATAGTCTAATTTGGGATAAATGTGTAGGTAGGTAGGTTAGGACATAGGCCAACTAGTTTTTCCTTCAATAAATATGCTTGATCTTCAATGAAAATCCATGATTTTGATGTTTAAGGTGTGTTTACTAACCACTTGGTGACAAAAAAGAAAAGGGAAGCAGTGAAAAACCCACAAAAGAGGAATATCCTAAGTTTACGTTGCACATGTTTGGTTTGCACCCAGAGAATAAAGAGCGCGCTAAGATCAACGATTGATCTAGCGGCACGTAGATCAATGGTGGACAACGAATTTCGCACCCCCTCGATCGTTCTACCTTTAACGGGGGGGTCCGATATGGAGAATAAAGAGCGCGCTAAGATCAACAACTGATCTAGTGGCATGTAGATCAACAATGGAAAACAAATTCTGGACCCCCCTGACCATTCTAACTTTAACGTTGGGGGGGGGGTCCGATATGGAGACTAAAGAGAGCACTTAAATCGATGATGGATCTAATGGTGTTTGGATCTATGGTTAGCAGGAGATCCTGGACCCCCCCGACTATTCTACCTTTATCGTTTGGGGGGGGGTCCGATATGGGTAGTTTTCCCGACGTGCCCCATCCTAATGTGTCACAAGCATATGGTGTCAAACCCCCTCACTCTAAACCATTTACCACCTGACCCCCCTCCGACACAATGCCATACCGATATTACTTTACCATCACCGTGTTGGGTATGTGCTATATTATTTACATGTGTGTGTGTGTGGGTGCGTCAGATACGACAACTGCGTCAGGTATGCCCCCCTGGTTACGCGCAACACCCTGAATTTTTTTTTGGGCGGTTTTTGCTATTTTTAGCGGATTTTGCTATTTTTAGTGGATTTGTAAATTAATCCCGGATTAAGGGATTAGGGTTTTGGTATCTACGGAATACCTAAAAACATTGTATATATTGTATGGTGAATGGTGAAATTCGATATAATGA
>ML787129.1:547221-561125 GCA_009831015.1 Picea engelmannii | reverse complement strand
GGTTGAGGGTTTCCGATATAAAATCTCTGTGTACTCTGTGTATGAGCCATTGATTAATTTCTGTATTTCTTAAGAATCTATATGCATTGCTTTACTTCGTAGGTTTAAAACTTACACGCCATCTCCTAACGTCACATCCCACTACCCCTCCTTATAAGTCTCATCTCATAACTCCATCATCTTGTCTCCTCCATTCACCCTTTACAGATCACACCCCACTTTCTTATCTTCCAATTACCGCCCTCCACGTCATCCTGGTACACCCGTCACCCATCCTCCACCTGCCACCTCATGCATTAAGTGATTCGTTGGCCATTTATTATAGGCTAACATACCCGTTAGTCCGCTGACCTGTCCCTGGTGTTCAACAGATACCCGTTTACTTAATTTTAACCCTATTTCCGCCATTCGCACACTGCTCACACTCTCTACGCACTAGAAATCTCTTTTTCCTCGCCTTTTCAACCAGTAACCCAACCATAGCCACTGCCTACTAACGCTTTTTGTTTTAGTTTGCAGGTACCTGTTGAATCGATGGTGTCCAAATCTAAAAGATCAGAAGTCGAGGAAAATCCATTTTTTCCACCTCCTATTGATCTCGACCGGATCCTGCTAGCTGACAAAGATTACCTGATCTCAGAGACTAGGTGCGAATTCGATTTCGCTGAATTGCAGTCATGGTTTAAAGAGACATTCATGGATCAAAGTGATGATATTGGGTTCTGGGAGTCCAATCTCCCTCTGTATCTCTTTCCCCAAATCCACCATTTTCCTGAATTCGCCCTAAAATTCCAGGCTCATTACCTCCCCGATCAGAGAACCATAGTTTCATCGTCCAAAGAAACTCTATTCTCTGTCAAACCCGAGGTCATTGATCAAATGATGCAGATATCCAGAGCCGAATCCCACTCTCCCCTCACCATTAAAGTTCTAACAGAGATGTACCAAAATCTGTCTTTTCCCCAGAGGGTGCAAATTTTTGAGATTTTCCTCCCATGGATGCCCAAATTCCCAAGAAAAATCCCCCTTACCACTCCTCCATGTTTTCAGAAAAGGGAAACCAAATTATTTCATCGCTATGTTGTCTGCTCGGCGATTTCTCATACGAATGGGTGGATGAACCTATTTTGGGTTTCTATCCATTTTCTTTGCTGGAGAAAAAGCCACCATCCAGTTCGACTACAACACTTTCCTGGCCGAGAACATACATGAACAACTCTTTAAATTCGCCACCGAGGGAATGTTCCAGTATTCTTCAATATTGGCCTACATGTTCACCTTATTTCAAGTAGATAGGCTCTCTTTCCCAATGCAGAAAATGCACTAGCATGGAAAACCACAGGCTGCAACCTCTTGGATCTCACTGCTCAGAAGAAACTCCACAGAGTTCATTTTCAAACAATTTATTGAGTAGTTTTACCATCCAGTGGTGAGCATGCTCAGTGGTAGACCGAAGCCAAGGATAAATGAAGAGGTCCAGAGAATCTTACACCTCTCGGACCTCCCCAAATTTGGGGATTGGTACCTGTATCAAAATCACATAGAAATCAGAGTATATGGGTGTGATTTAGCTCCATACAATCTGCCTAAGTACTTTCCTGTTAGGATATTTTCCCTAGAGTATATTAGACAAATTATCAATTCAGATGATCTACATTTTGTATCTCTGAATAAGAAACAACAAATGAGAATCAAAGGGTAGATAAGACCCTTTATCTGCAACAGTTGATCTACTGGGGAAGAGGCAGAAAAATTATTAAAGGAATGAAATTTAGTACCGTTTTCACTTGGTGCTATGATCCATGTGGAATCATTACAGAGATGAGAGATAAGAACAAAAGTTCCCCATATGCTCATACGCTCAAACCAGAAATTGAGAAATTTGTGAACTAGACAGAGTGGGAGGTGAACACTCTGGAAGACACTGAACAACAGTCTCATCTAACCATGATTTCACAAACAATCACTCCACAATTACCAAAGGAGAAAATACCCAGGAAGGATGTCTCTCCTTCAGTCACTGAAGTATCACCAGAGGATTTCCAGGTGTACAAGAAAAGGCCTAAAGCTACTCACACTACTGACAGGGCTGGAGAGGAAGAGACCCACTCTAACACTGTAGTTGCAGGGGAGCATTCATCACCTTTTTGAAGAAGTCACCAGATGATGTCTACTTCTTCCTCAAAGAAGAAGACCGATACCACTGTGATCACCCAACCTCCACCGGGATCTGTAAAACTGAGAATTTAAAAAAAAAATGATTTGATTAAGAAGAAAACCCAGATGCTGACCAACAACACCTATGCTCAGTTCTGGAAGAAAACATCCATAGCACAAAACAAATTGTTATCATCTTTTGATACAAAGAAGGGGAGAATGCACATGGAATTTTTGCAGGCACAAGTGCCCCATCCAAAAAAAATCACTGATTATAAGAGGGCTACAATGGAGTTTAACACCAGATATGTACATCCAACTGATCATATGGATCTACACAGGTAGACTGGAGAGTTGATTTTCTCAACATTAGCCAATGCTTCCACCTTTGCTGCCAAATTACAGGTTTCTCTGAACAATGTTCAAACCCAATTAAAGATGGATAAAATATCATCCTTTGCAAAGGATAACATGATTAAGTCCTTAGAAGAATTGGTGCTCAAAATGGGGTATGACCCCTCAAATGTGAAAGCAACTGAGGAGTTTCTCAAGAAAAAGAATGTTGAAATAACATCTTTGAGGAAGCAACTGAAATTGCTAGCTACATAAGACTCATAGACCAAAGAGATAGCTGAGCCAAAAGGGGAGAAGGAGGAATTGATAAATCTTATCATGGAACAAAATGCACAAATAAAATAGATGGAAGCAGAGCTGGAGAGGTTAGTAAAGGAGAAGGAACAAAAAATACCTATGGAAGTCATCCCACTGAGTGCAGTTCCTCTCACAGGAGTTAGCAAAACAACTGTATCAATAACCACTACAACAAAAATTCCATCATCCACCCCACTGACAGCTCTGGAAAAATTTGTAGAGCTAGCAAAATCAATGGAGGAGATGACTCTACAAGGAACATAGATCAATAGACTGAAAAAGGAGGTTTAGAGTCTCCAGGAGCTTAAGTCTTCCTACCAGACAAACTACAACATTGAGAGGCAAAAATCAGAAAATCTCAAGTAGGAAATATAGTAGATGCAAATGCAAATAGTGGCGGGAAAAACACTATATGAGGCCAAGGAGAACATTTGGATGGACATATCCAAGTCTATAAATGAAATTTGGGCCATGGTTCAAATTATGTTTGAACAATAGGAATTAGTGTTGAGGAGTAGGTAGGACATTGAAAAGATAAAGGGAGAGCTAGGGGAAATGCCCACAGAAGCAAATGAAATCATTAGATTTTGAATTCGAAGACTAGGGAAGAGCTAGAAGACCTGAAGATTGAATATAGGATGGAAACCATCCTCGAAGTCAAGAGTTTTCTGAATAAAAGAGGATTGATGTTGCTGCTGGAGGAGAAATTCTAGAACATGGACGTCAGAGTTTAGAGGTTCTTCAGCAAGATCGATGCCTTGCAAAAGAAAGGTCTTCCTGGTTTACTAGTACTGAATGACAAGTTGATGACCCTCTCTAACTACAAGTAGAATATTTCCATGGTGGCCAAGGACAGTTGCAAGTTTTCAGGAATACAGGGAAGCATAACAGGTAAAGCATTTCTAGAGACTTTGTAGCTGGACCTCAACATCCAACACGAGATCAAATATATTTTCATCACCAGGCCGACATTTTCTAAATATACAGAAATGGATGAAATCTACCAAAGACTGCTCAAAGTCACCATTCCTAGTCAACAAATATGGGAGGAGTTGTGCACTTTGATCGAATGAGGGATGAGGTGTACAGTCCAACTCAGCATGCAGAGCAGTCAAAGTCACATGAATGCCTCACCAATGACCTTCCCCAAAATCAACATGAAATATTCGACAGAGCATCATCAATTCCTACATTTTTGTATCTTGTTATCTAGTTAGTTAGATCTAGAATCTGCCATGTCCTGATCATTAATGACAGGGTCGTTTGTAATTTTGATTATAAATACTTCGAACTTGGAAGTATTGAGGGTTGATCTTTACGCCCAAGCAAGCTGTAAGAAATGTAATTTTTATCAGAGATATACCAGTAATAAAAGGGATGTTTCATAGGATTCTCGCGTGTTAGCTGTTGGTGAAGTTTTCTCCTCTTTGTTGAATGTTTATCTTTCTCAGTACTCATTTCATTTTTATAAATCTGATCATTTGAAAGTAGCGAAAGTTGCAGAATTTATCCTCGTATACTCTGTTTTCGACTTTAAATGATCTAAATGTTTTCTTCTGATGTTATAATTAAGAAATTCTTAAATGCCTCTTGGTTATAATTGATTATCTCATCTTCTCTGCTTTCCATCATTTTTATGCTAAAGAATCCAACAGTTGCATTATCCTGCCCTGTGAGAATACCTTTTAAAATCTGTTAGTCAGTCTCAAATTTTATAAAAGCAGACCCCATAGCCCAATGGAGGCGTAAACATTTTTCAGTCATTTTATAAAAACAAACAACTACTAAGGTCCTATTTATTTTAACTAGCCTAATATCTGAATTTTGAAACAAAGTTAAATCTTACATAGAGATCCCTCTTTGAAACTGGCAGGGCTAGATCCCAGTTTCGAAGTGGTTGGATAAAGTTACGTCTGGTAAATTTCTTCTGCCTTTCAACAACCTCTGGGAATTTATAGAGTGATAACAATATGTTTGTAACATCCACTATCAATATACCGGGGATTATTTTGTCTTGGGCTGATAAAACTAATCCACACTGGTCATCTTCTTTCTTCTTCCAAACCTTGAAATTTTCAGCAGCAGGATTCAGCTCTGGCTTATAGTTACTTAAGCGATAGTCTAGAGATTTATGTCCATAATTATGACAGTTGTAACATTTCGTTTCACTGAATAACATATCATAATGATTGTTATGCTCATAACTGTTGTTATGTTTCACCTGTGTCCTTCTCCCAGTCATCACACGATTTATAGTCTGTGATTGTTTGTTGCTTGGTTGTCTCAATCTTTGTGTTGGCAGATAATTATTCATTAAATAACTTGATTTATCATATCTAAATCTTAAATAACAAGTTATAGCTTTGTGACTAAAGTTAGAACAAAAAAAATAGTATCCATAGAAAAATCCTTTGTACCTAGAAAAAGAATGTCTTCTTTGAGTGGGTCGATTTCTTCCATGCTGATAGTTTCTCTGATCTACAGATTCGATTCTGGTACTTTTTCTTTCATTCCTTCTTGGTGGTTGATTTTATTTCTTTGTTTTTGCAGAGTGGTTGTTGTCAATGATTGTAGATTTGACAAACTTGATGGGTTCTGTATTACTTTCATGATCACTACTTGATCCTTCTTCATAGCCCAAGCCAACTTTAAACTTTGGATTCCTTTGCTGATTTAGAATGGAAGTTAATTCTTTTGAGGCTTTAATACTTGACAGATTTTGGTGATACAATGCCTTAAACTTCTCCATTTCTTTTCTGGTTTTTACTATTTCTTCTTCTAAGGCTTCACACATCGCTTTATTCTTTGATAACTGTTGTTTTAGAATGTCTTCTATTTTCTTTTCCTCTTCAAACTCCACTTTTAGTAGAGCAAAGTCTTCATCAGGTTTTTTATCATTCATTTTAAACTGCATCAACAACCGTTTTTGTTTTCTCTTCTTACATCTGAGTCTATCAATTTCTTCCAAAGCACTGATTAATTCACCTTCCATATCCACCACAACTTCTTCATCATCCATTTCACCTCCTAAATGTTCATCATCAAGATCTCCCATAGAAATAAGAATAAAATCATTCACTTTGTCTTCACAGGATGAGTCACTATCTATGTCTTCTGAGGAGTCATCATTGTTTGCACACAAAGTTTTCTTTTTACTATATTTCTTAAATTTGTATTTCTTTTCATCATCAGAGTTCTGGTCCTTTTTTTGGTGAGGACACTTAGATGCAAAATGACCTGTCTTACCATAGTTAAAACATTTGAAGGGGAGCTTGCCTTGATATTTTCTTGATCCTTTCTTTAACCTTATCACAAATTTTGCCTCAATATCATCTAATTCTGAATCAGTATTCTTGTCTACTTTAAATGATGCTTCTCTAGTGATGGATTTATCTTTTCTAATTCTCATTTCATATGCAGTTAGAGTTCATAGGATTTGATCAATAGTCAGAGTTTTAAGATCATTTAGTTCTTCTATTGCAGAGACCTTTGGATTAAATTTATCAAGCAGAGATCTTAAAATCTTCTGAACTAAAAATGATTCTTCAATTTTCTCACCAAGACCCTTCATGGAATTCACAAGCTCTTCAACTCTTAAAAAATATTTGTTGACTATTTCATCTTCATTCATCTTTAGTTGTTCAAATTTCAATCTATATGTTTGAAGTTTGACATCTTTTACTTTCTCGTTTTCTTCATAACTGCTAATAAGTTTATCCCACATTGCTTTGGAATTTTCAAGATGCATCACCTTTACAAACTCAAATTCAACAAGTCCATTCAAGATACAATTCATTCCCTTAGCATTAAAGCTAAATTATAACTTATCATCCTTGGAAGCTAGCACAACAGGCTTTACATATATAGTCTCTACTACATCCCAAACATCAACACCTAAGGCCATTAAGTATGTTCTCAGTCTAATCTTCCAGAAGGCAAAATTTGTTCCATCAAAGAGAGGAGGCTTATTGGCTGAAGTCCCTTCATGACTTGTCATGTTTAAGCTTATAGATCTATCATGATTGGTCGGAATAGCCATAGTTTGGTCAATAGAGTGTCGACGTTTCAGATCCAAATCAGGATCCATCTTCAGGACAATGAGCCTGGGTTTAGATAAAGAGAAGATTTGTCTTTAAATACTGGAATTGGCGTGAAAACTAAGTGTCGGCTAGGTTGTTAATTTTTTTTTTAATTATTTATTATGTGTGATTTAATTAGGTTTTTTTAGTTATTTGGTAAAATTCCTTTCGGTAAAAAACCCTAATTAAATCACACATAATAAATAATTAATTTTTTTTTTAACAACCTAGCCGACACTTAGTTTTCACGCCAATTCTAGTATTTAAAGACAAATCTTCTCTTTATCTAAACCCAGGCTCATTGTCCTGAAGATGGATCCTGATTTGGATCCGAAACGTCGACACTCTATTGACCAAACTGTGGCTATTCCGACCAATCATGAAAACTCCAACCACAGAAATATTTTTAATCTTATAGATCTACCTTTAAATAAATGAATCGGCTCTGATACCAATTGTTGAAAATACTAAGACAACTGAGAGGGGGGGGGGTGAATCAGTTGTTACCGTTCTTAAACAATTTATGATTATTCAAACAATTTTTAATCTCTTCCAAGTGAACATCAATATTATACAACATATGAACAACATGAATAATGAACATCAGTCACACATAAGATATACACAGAGACATATTTTCAAGAGGAAACCCATAAAAGGAGAAAACCTCTTCTTCTTTGAATGATAGGCAGTCTTTTAAGTTCTATACATCATCTATGTTTGAGCTACTACCTCTGTTTTACAAGCTCCAACTTGTTGTGAGCACCAACTCTCTAGTTTCTCTAGCACCCACTAGAAGGAAACATCAACTCCCTAAATGTTCCAACACCAACTAGACTTATACAAGAACCAACTTGTTGAGAGCACCAACTCTCTGGTTTCTCTATCACCCACTAGAAGGAAGCATCAACTCCCTAAATGTTCCAGCACCAACTGGACTTATACAAGCACCAACTTGCATACATAAAACTCTGTGTTTTCCCGAGCACCACCCTGCCACCCTGTTTTCTAGCCACAACTAGATGGAAGATACAACTTCCAATATTCAAGCACCAACTTGAATATCAGAGGACCATAGTCCTCCCTAGCACCACCCTACTTCCTTGGTTAAGAATAAATGATTGAATAACAAACAATACAGGTGTCTCACTTCTTACCCCTTCTTCTCTATTCTGTAATTCTTCTCTACTTCTATTTGTTCTGCAATTCTACTATGCTTCAAACTGTTTTGCAATTCTGGTCTTTCTTCTATGTTTTTAACATTTGTTTCACATTTCTGAGTTTCTACCTTTCTTACAATTCAACTCATTTTTCACTCAGAACAACTAACCCGACATAGTCACGGCATATCCATTTTTATGCCCACTCCCTCTTCAGTTACACCTCGAATCTCCTAGGGAAAAAACACCTCAGCAACTGAATTGCCAATCGTTCAAGAATCATGATTCAGTTCAACTAACTGAATCATAACTGAACAGTTAATCATGAAGAGCAACAATATCCCTTCGATAAGCTTTCCAAGTATCCATCACCATTGGATTACAAACGCAGGGTATCGCGTTGATTTAAGGATTTCACATTTTGGTATTCTTGTGATGGGATTTCTTGACACTCCATGTCGCGATCTTAGAAACTTTGAAAATAAAAGAGCTTAGTTGGACTAGCTCCTTCCCTTCTTGTGACCATCGGCGGTGACCTGGCACTTATCCACAAAGCGCTTTGCGATTCGCAACTTCGGGACTCCTGTGATGAATATTCTCGACTCTTTATGTTGGATCACCAAAATGGAGCTTTGCTGGACTGACTCCTTCGCTTCTTGTGACCATCGACGGTGACCAGGTGCTTATCCACAAAGTGTGCTTTTCGATTCCCAACTTTTGTCGTGAGTCTCCTTGACTCCTCCAACTCCTGGTATCCGAAACTCTGAAATGGAGCCAGATCAATGGTCCACACTCTCCCTTTGATCGACGCCTCAGATTAAGTCACGGTTTCACATATCGTGAGTTTCCACACCACACTCCATTGAATCCTCCAATGTGCAAGTTAGTGAATTTCTAATCGCTCGCCACGTGTCCTCCTTGATGATGGATGGTCCTCCTGCTTTCGAGACTTTGTAAGCCCGCTTCATCTTGTACTTAAATATCGTGCTCCTTCTTCTAGATCCAACAATGGTCAGTCCTCACCCTCAGATCTAATGTCTGAGATTTGTTCTCCTCTTTTTCATGTTCCTCCTATTTGTATTCAAATCTGACGCTCATCGGTAATTCTGAGTGGGTGATCCAATGATCATTGTTGATCTTCACTGTTAATCTTGCCATGCCATCATCACTGCACTGTTGATCGTGCTGATCTCACCATCAATTCACTGCACTGTTGATCATGCTGATCTCGCCATCAATGACAAACATGTTGCCTGGATATTCTGTCTGTAAATATGCCAACAATTCTTTTGCGGTAGTACAATAGCCGCTAGACCAAAACCCGTGGGTTGATTGGTAAAATCATCACCGCCAGAGTTAATGGATCCACGGGAGGCTGTTAGACCATGTCGCGAGTCCCGAAGGAGGTGCTGACCACCAAGTCAAAAATATCCCCCTCAACACCAACTGAGGTACTCGACATCAATCGAGCGGACTCAAACCTGTAACCTTTCACTCTGATACCATTTGTTTGATAGTACGAAAACCGTTAGACCAAAACCCGTGGGTGATTGGTAAACTCATCACCGCAAGAGTTAATGGATCCATGGGAGGCTTTTAGACCATGTCGTGAGTTCCGAAGTAGGTGCTAACCACCAAGTCAACATATCCAAACCCAAATAAAGGAAAATAACGTGGACATGAATCTCAATAGAACTCATAATTTGGCTCAGGTTGAATATTCGCTCAATACAAAGAATCCCACTAAAATAGAGGAAAAATATTCCTAGCTAAGGTGGATAACAGGTCCAAAAGAAGGATTAGGGAGGCTATTTATATAATGAAGAAATCCAATTGTCTTAATCATGAAGATGACTTAACTATTAATTGAAATTGATTTCCCACGCTCATTAAAAAATAATAATAAGGTATTCTAGGGTTGTGGATCTCTTTGATTATCTGTTATAATTTATGACACCTGACCTCCAACTAGTTGTTCCAAGGAAATTAATTATTATATTGTTGGGGTTGGGTTGGTTTAAACTAATCAATATCAAGAGCTTTGTTCTATATATTTATTAAGAAACCGAGGAGATGAACTTCTTGGAATCATTGTTGTCTTGAGGATGAGCCTAGGAGAGGGCTCAAAACATTGACAAAAATGGAACACACCACTACAAGTTATCCAATGCATGATGTCAAAACATATAAGGTTGGAAGGTCAGGACAAGATTTAATGGGAAGCTTATATAAAAAAATTAAAATCATCTCATGTCCACATTAAAGACTCTTTTAATGAACTTGTATGGTCAAAAAATTCAACATTGAGGATATACACTCCAAAGCTTGGATATAAAGAAATGCATACTTGGATGTTTTGTTAGGAACAAAGGATTGTTGGCAAAGAGATCTAGTTGAGAAGTGCCTCAATAAGTGGCATCAAAACACCCGAGTCAAAGGTTTCAAAGGCCTTCCTCTAATAGTATCATGGGAAATCTAGTTAGCTAGGAATGATGGGATATTCAAATATAGGTTTATACATCCATTTCAATGTGAAATTCACGCTAAGTGAATTTTCTCATATATCAAATATAGCCCAAAGACCTCATCCTTGAGATAGCTAATTCATGATCCTATTGATAAAACTAGTGCAATGGGATACTTTGATAGTACCATTCAAGATACTCCTCCAAAAAGTGGAGTTGGTGGCATTATCTAACTAATTGACATCCACTATATCAAATTCAAAGCAAGATTAAGAGAAGTATCTAATAACTTCACAAAGTTCCTTGCCCTGAAATTACTCATAAGATTTGCAACTTGCAAAGGAATCTAAAAAATACAAGTGTTTGGTTATTCTCTATTAGTAATGATCTAGATGAATGGCAATAAAAGAATGACAAATTTAATCTTGAATCCAATAATTGATGAAATAAAAAATTGTTTATCTGTTTTTAACTCAACATGTTTTAAATGGGTCTATAGAGAATTTTTTAATGTTGAGGTAGACATCTAGTCAAAGGAAGACTTAAAACTAAATGAAGGTACATGGTTATGGAGGGAAATAAAGAATGAACATATGCTAGTAAAACTCTATTTATCCATCTTTGAAGGAGAACACGTAAGCTAACCAATCTGACTTTCTAGGATTAATCTTTCAAAAATTCTAAAAAACATATATAAAATGTATCTTTCCTTCATCTCTGTCTTTTGAGAATGATAATATTGAGAATGATTTAATATACGACTTTGCTCTTTGTGATTATATAAATTGATTTTGAAGTTGATAAAAAAGGAAGTTGAAGTTGAAAAAATTGATTTTGACTGACTTATTATTAGTTTATGTCAAGGTGACGAATCACATTTTTTTCATACTCATAAAGTTTGGTTCATAATTTACAATTTTTGTGTTTATATTAATAATATTATATAAGAAAAATGAAAATGAAAATTATATTATTATTTATATTTTTTATTATTATATATTAAAATTTTATTGATGATAATGATGTTTATATTTCATTGAGATTTTTTTGGTTTATTAACATTTAAAAAATAATAAGTGATTAATTGATTTTGTTTCACACTTTATTTCCCAAGTGAGTCTAATGGTTAAGAACACATGTTTCCTTCTCAAAAGTCACAATTTCAAATCCAGAGGGGGTAGGGTATATAACCTTCGTAAACTTTACCAATCAAATCAATGGGCAGAGGGGGTCCCTTGTCCCACAAACAAGGGGGTCTCATACACCAATTTGGTGTCTCGCTTGGTCGTGACCTTAAAATTAGATTATTATTATTATTATAATCTAAAAAATTAGAGATTCCTAAATCTCCTTGATTTTGATGAGTTAATAATTTATAAAGATCGATAATATTACAAATAGTTTGAAATTAAGATGTGATATCGACATATACATAACATTTTAAGTGAAAGTACTTTTCATCTCCCACTCTTTTATTATCACAATTTGTAAAAATCTTCATTTACACGAAAGCAATTTGATATCAAAATTAAATTTAACAAAAAGGAAAAATTAAATTATGTTGATAGTCCATTTGGATCATTATCATATGTGTTGGAAAATGAGCAAGATAAGCACCATTGAACTCTACAATGTCAACTGAAGATGAAACATGAAAATATGATTTTATTTTGCAATTCTTTATACTTTGTGATGCACTAACATCCCTAAAACAACTAAGTTCAAAGAAAATTTGTGATTTTGGTTTTTAATTCTCTAAACTTTTATAATCCAAGAGCATCTCTAAAACAATTAAGTTCATGATTGTATTAGATGAACATGATATAAGTAAGTACAATATAAATAAGTGTGATCTAAGTGATGTCAATTGGGTTTGGCCTATGTGGTTGAGAGGAAGAATTGTTATCCTCTCCACTTGAGTTGAAATCATGTTTGTAACATGTTCACTTTTTGTGAGTCATGATGAATATCTCACCCTTACTCACGAATTAGAGGGTGGGGTGTTTGGTTATAAAAACATTATGATTATTTAGCTCAAGTGGTTGAGGGTTGTGAATTGAAATAAAAAGTCTCATGGTCACATCCCGGATCGACAATATGTGACATGTTAATACTCGATGTCCTTGCGGGGTTAGGCATACTATAGTATATGATGATGATTTACCTTGGTTACCACCCATCAACAACTATGAAGTCTTTGAGGGTTTCCCATGCATGGTACATTGGAAAAAAAAGTTTGATTCAAATGAGCATAAAAGAAATTATAATATTGGTGTGATGATAGAAAAGAGTAAAATACAATTTGAGCGTGGATAAATAAATCACATGATGGTTGGAGGAGAGGAGTTGATGTAGCCAAAGCCTGAGATTCATTCACAAGATTAAATAAACCATGAAAACACAGGAGAATGAAAAAAATAACTCTCTTTTATTCCTTCTACATCCTAACTATTACAATCGAAGTTCAACCCCTCATAACTACTATTCGAGATTTTCAAAAACAACTAATTTTAGAAAAAAAACTATTTTTTAGAAAAACAACTAAACTTAGAAAATTCTCACATGACTCTAAAATTGACCACTAACTAAGAGCTAACTAGCATGACGCTATTTGTCAACTCAAATTTCTGATTAAGCTCATAAACTAAGAGATAACTGATAATTGAAAAATTAAAAATTCCCGTAAAAACATTAAAACCTCAATTTGAGGCCTTATATGAAGGAATCTGGCCCTGAAAAAATGTTGAAAGGATGTCCAATTCGATTGACCCAATCAACATGACAGTGAACTCTTCAAGACACAACTCCCTGTAATTTTTCAGCCCAAACAGATAATCGAGTCAAAAGTTATGACCCTCGAAAAATCCTCAAAAAATCCTCGCATTAGAAATGTGTGAGACACTAATGTCCTCGACACAATAAATAATCACCACATGAAGAAAAACACTATAAGAAGAGTGCAAGGTGCATGCACATGCGTGAAATGCGCATCATCCAAGGAGAAGGTGCACACACATGAGTGAAGTGTGCATCAACCAAAGAGACTATGGCAATTAGGCATGTTAGGTGTAGTTCATGTATGGAGAAGTGCACATGGTAATTGCATGACAATGAGTTTACATAATGAGTGTGGTAACTACTATGATTGAAGTGTGCATCAACCAAAGAGACTATGACAATTAGGCATGTTAGGTGTAGTTCATGTATGGAGAAGTGCACATGGTAATTGCATGACAATGAGTTTACATAATGAGTGTGGTAACTACTATGATAGAGGAAGTACACTTAGGAAAAATGAAAAATCAAATTAAAAAAAAAAAAAATCAGTTTATTTAGATTAAAATAAAGTTAACATAAAGTAACAATCTAAAATATTAATTATCAAATCTAAA
>ML787129.1:535927-547084 GCA_009831015.1 Picea engelmannii | reverse complement strand
TTATAAATCATTAAACATTCAAACTATCAATAATATTTATATTATACATTTTATTTTTATAATATTTTTAATATATTAGAAGTTGTGTGTTTAATTTATAAAATACAAAATTTTAAAAATATTAATTTATGTGTTGACTTGTAATTAATTTAATGAGTTCACGTCAATAGTTGAAAGCAACAACAAAAAATGGTTTTATGAGTCAATAATATTTAATTCAAGAGTAATAATAATAATTTAATTTTAAGATCACGACACACCAACCAAATTGATGTATGAGACTCCTTTGTTTGTGAGACAAGGCACCCTCTTCATATAGCTATTTGACTACTAAAGTCTATAGTTCCTCATTTAACAATGTATTCATAATATTATCCTTTCTTTACCTTAAAACTTTTACTTTAACATAATAAATTAAAAAATATAAAATTAAAAAATATAAGAAATGTTTTTAAAAAAAATATATTTTGAGAGAATTTGTCAAGAATTTTTTTATTATTATTTTGAAAATGGTATCTAAAATAAATTAAATTTTACAAAAGCTAAACTTTATCAATATAAAATTTGAAACCTTTATAACAATATATTGGACGAACCACAATATTGTCTATTATTTGTTGACTTTTTCGGATCCATGACAAGATCCATTTTCAAGACAAAATAGCTTGAGGGAAAATGCAAGACAAAAACCCTAATTAATACTACTTGGTTGAGTGTAAAAAACCTAGAAAGTCGGTTCAGTGAAAATCTTAGAGTTTACTACCAAATTTTCATATTAAATTGTTAAAAACAAGTTGATTTTAATTTTATAATTTAATTAGTATATTATAATAATGTTATAAGCTAGTTTTTAAGTTAATTTAAGGTCTGATTTTAATTACATTAGAGGTATTAATAATAATATTTATTAGTGTTATAGTTTGGTTTAATTTAGAATTAAATAAAATGGTAATAAATATTAGTTTATTATTTTACCTTAAGAACTATGTTGCATGATGGTTATTAGTTTTAAAAAGGTTTGAATTAGTTTATTAGAAGTAATATTATTATTATTAATGATTTCTTACTATTTAGGATTTATTTTTAGAATTAATTTAATGGTGGTTATAAGTATTCTAGGATTATTAATAGGTGAAAATAAGTTGCATGATGGTTATTAGTTTTAAAAAGGTTTGAATTAGTTTATTAGAGGTAATATTATTATTATTAATGATTTCTTACTATTTAGGGTTTATTTTTAGAATTAATTTAATGGTGGTTATAAGTATTCTAGGATTATTAATAGGTGAAAATAAGTATTCTAGGAATATTAATAAGTAANTTAGTTTATTAGAGGTAATATTATTATTATTAATGATTTCTTACTATTTAGGGTTTATTTTTAGAATTAATTTAATGGTGGTTATAAGTATTCTAGGATTATTAATAGGTGAAAATAAGTATTCTAGGAATATTAATAAGTAAAACTAGTTTAGTTAATTAATTAGTTTAATTTTAATTTATAATAGTAAAGGGTAGAAATTGGGTTAAAACCTATTAATAAACCCTAACAATGGCACAATTTTATTAAGTCCTATGGATCAGGTTGTTGATATCTTCTTTCCCGAACGAGCGGGATCCAACTATCGCTAATGTCCAAACCGTTGTCTCTGTTTAGATTGTTGTGATTCTTAATGATTTCAATTGCTTCTCTAATTCGTCGTTTAAGGAGGTAGTCTTCTTTTTCTAGGATTTTGGTGTCTTCTAAGCATATGTGATGCTTTGATGTGAGAGAATGTTCTACTAAGGCTGAGGTGCGGGTTCGTTCATTCTTAATGTCAGCACCATGCTCTTTAATCCTAGTGTGAAAAGAGCGGCTTGTTTCTCCAATGTAGCATTGTCCACACAGACATTCTATTATGTATACTCCTTTGTAATTGAGTTGGTCCGGTTTGTCTTTAACTAATCTCATTTTCTGTTTGATGGTATCAAGTGGTTTGAAAGAGGTTTTAATTTCTTTCCTCTTCAGGATTTTTGCAATTTTATCAGTAACTCCTTGGATGTAAGGGAGGTAGGCGGTTGGGTTTTGGGATTGGTTGTTTTGTTGTTGAGGTCTATTGCTTTCTCTTTCTAGGGATTTCTTTATTGCATTCTTAATCTCTTTGTCTTTGTAACCTATGCTTTTGAAAACTTTGTGAAGGTGATTCTTCTCTTGTTCTAGGTGTTCTTTATCTGAGATTCTAATGGCTCTTGTGGATAAGGTGTTAAGAACTCCTAATTTTTGGTTGGGGTGGTGATGGGAACTGGCGTGAAGGTAGTTTTCGGTGTGGTTCTTTTTCTTGTACACTGAATGTCATAGTTTTCCGTCTTCTTTCTCATTGATTAGTATGTCTAGGAAAGGGATGTTGTCATTATCTTTGAGTTCCATTGTGAATTTGATGTCATCAGATAGACTATTAAGATGTTGGAAGAATTTATCTAGCTCTTCTTTCCCATGGGGCCAGAGTACATTAGTATCATCAACATAACGTTTTCATATTATAGGTTTCAGGGGATAGGAATCTAGGGCTTTCTTCTCAAAGTGTTCCATGTAAAGGTTGGCAACTATGGGGGAAAGTGGAGATCCCATCGCTACGCCACTAGTTTGTTCATAAAATTCTCCTTGATAGCTGAAAAATGTAGAACGAAGACATACCTCAGCTAGTTTCGTTGTTTGAGGATCGACTACTTCTTTGAAAACCATGATTGCTTCATTAAGAGGGATATTTGTGAATAGAGAGACAACATCAAAGCTAATGAGGGTGTCATTCAACTCTACTTTTTCATTCTTAATAATATTAACGAAATCATTTGAGTCTTTAATGAAGGAATCAATATGACCTACTAGGGTGCCTAAAAATTTCGCGACATATTTGGCAAGCTCATAGGTGGGTGATCCTATTGTATTAACTATAGGTCAGCGCATATTCTTCTCTTAAGATCTAAATTATTTTTAAAAATTTCTGAAATCATTTTTTAATAATAAAAAGTTATCCACCATTATTAATTTACATTAGGTAAACAACATGGAAGACAAGAGGCTTCCTAAAATTTCTTCAAAATCGAGTCATAACAACCATCGACTCAAGCAAGGATGGCATAAAGATGCCCGATATTGGCTAAAATATTGGGGAATCATGGAAGACACCATTTTGTAGAATAAAGATACTATTAAAAAAACGTCAAATCAAAATTTAAGGAGAAAATGTGGTGTGATAAAGAGTTAGAAGAAAAAATAAAATTAAGATATTATAAGGATGTAATCAACCCTAATCTAGAAGATCAAAATGATCTATCTATTTTTGCTTGCGTGAACTAAGCAAGGAAAACACCATTTCTATGTGGTTTCTTTGGATGGAAAGTGTTGAAAAATACGGGGCCCTGTTAACTTCTGGGGATGGGGATTCTAGGGCCTGTAATTCCTATTCCGAACCTTGGCGAAGAGCTTCTTCAGCCCCTGAATCTGACCGAAGAGAAATGAAGGTGGAAAAATGTGGGAAATAGATTTCGAATTCTATAAAATAACATTGTCTAATGATTAGAAGGGATGTAGCGCAGCTTGGTAGCGTATTTGTTTTAGGTACAAAATGTCGCAGGTTCAATTCTTGTCATCCCTACCTTTCCCTTCTTTTCTATGGAAAGAGAAAGGAATGAAAGATAATTTTATATCGATTCGAATGGATCGATCTCAACCAAATCCCAGTAGAGAGGGTGAGGTACATAGTGGTCGACCAAAGGGAGACGAAATGGCTCACCTGACCACAAATAAGTGGGGTGAGGTACGGAGTGCTCAGCCAAAGGGAGAGGAAGAATAGAAATGTACTAGATTACTGGGATGTCCCATTTGCCTTAGCCTGGAGGGAGGGTACCACAATGGGCACTCTAGCCGCTCCTCTTGAAGTGTAAAGAAAAAAATAGGCATTGCTAAGATAAGAACAAATTCTCATGAGCTCCATAGTGAAACTGGGCGTTGGTCAATTCCTAAAACGCCATGGGATGAAAGAGTGTGTCACCTTTGTGACACTAAGAAGGTTGAATATGAAAATCACTTTCTCTTAGATTTTCCATCCTATACCCATATTAGATATCATTTTCAAAATATTTTTCACACTACCAACCGTCCTAACCTCTTAACTCAAAAAAAGTATGGTGATGTTGGAAAGATTCTCTTAATGATTTTCGAGCACATAAACAAAATTCTAAATAATTGAAAGTAATCACTTACCCTCTTAAGGTACGATAGACCAATTTGGTCTTAGTGGATGTTAATCATCATCATCATCATCATCAATTATAATAAATTTGAAAATAATATACATTCCCACAATAAAGGCCTATTAATTTATTATTAAAACACAATTTCTTTTAAAAAGCAAAGATGATGACCCCGCTGCCCCCAGACCCCCTAGACCCTGCAGAGGGGGTAACCCCCCTCTACACTCTCCCGTGTGGAGAAGTGTACATTATTCTGGGGTGTAAAGTCTTCATGGGGTATAAACATGGCTGAAAAACAAAGACCTCTGAATCAGGAAGATAATCAGGCTCCACAACCAGCATAGATGGCTCTCCAGTTCGTACTCCTATGGATTTAGTTGAGTTGATATGTTTGAGAGTGACGTCCCTTGTGGTTGAGCACCCGTGGACTTGTCCCTAGTGGTAGAGCACCAGAGGATGTGTGTGAGACCCCTTGTTATATTGTTAAAGAGTAAGACTATTGTAAAACCTTAATTTGTATTATGAAGGGTACAAGTCGGCCCTACTGTGTAAAGATAATTAATATTATGTAAAAGATTAATTATATTATTGAGTTGTACAAGTTGGCCCTATTGTTCCAATATACACATCTATTTGATGATTTAGTTCATGTATTTATTAGAGAGATACATCCCCATTATGGATCATATCTCATTCACTCAACGCTTAACTTGGTGATATGGAATTCAATGCGCACTTCTTATGCGCTAGATTTCTTGGTCATAGAGCACCCTATTGTGTGCGCTAGGATTTTTCTATGGAGATGGTTCTTCTCTTGGCAATATAGTAAAGGGTTGTTGGGTTTTTCCCTTGGATGAGAAGGGTTTTCCTAGGATAACTTCTTGTGTCTTGTGCATGGTTATTCTTCTTGTGATCTTGGTTTACTGCAGCTATTGTATTTTATAATGTTGATGCATTGTTTATGGTTCAAGTTCATGCTAAATTTAAAATAAACTACATGTGATTGATCTTGCATTAAAAATTCAACATGGTTTCAGAGAAATGTTTAGGAAATATCCATTGCACAAGCTACTCTAGCAACTTCCAAGCCAGTCGTCACCTTCTTGTTGCAACTGCAAAAATGACCCTTACCCTTTTCCTTGTCAAGCTAGTTTTAGCACTTTCTCTTGAGCGTTGGGACTAAATTATTCACAGACAGGTATGACCTAGTCTAGTGCATGACCTGCAACTTTTAGATTGAAAATTGAAGAAGTTTAGATTTTTGGCCTTAGGGTTTCTAGGGTTTCTGCAGATTTCAGTTTCTAGGGTTTCTGCAGGTCATTGGGGAATTCTTGTAGCTCACTGGGGTTATTTTGACTCTCCAAGTCTTCTTGTTGGCAGTCATAAGTCCAATGAAACCTAGGGTTTTTATCCCATCCCAACCGTCAGGTTTTCTGAATCTAGGGTTTCTAGCCTAGCCATTAAGGTTTGTGAAGAATCTGCAAGCCATGAGGAACATAACTTTGGTGGAAGATATTATTGATGGATCAAGCAACTTAATCTCCTGGAAGTAAATATTACACATCACTCTAGAAGAGAGTGACATATTGAGATTGATAGAAGGAAATCTACCAACAACATCAGCCGATGAAGAGAAGACCGAATGGAAGACAAATGATGTCAAAGCTAGGAAGATAATCATCTACTCAATAAGAGATCATATACTACCTCACATTTCTACCTTGAAGACAACTTATATAATGTATGATACATTGAAGAAGATGTTTGAGAGAAACAACACTAACATATCTCTTACATTGAAACACCAACTTCAAAATCTCAAGATGACAAAATATGACACCATTGCTACCTTCTTCATGAAGATTTCAGAGATCAGTGATCAGTTAGGTGCCATTGGAGAAACCATAACAGACATAGAGCTTGTCATGATTACTCTCAATGATCTTCCAAGCCAATGGGAACCATTCATTCAAAGTATCATTGGAAGAGCATACTTACCTCCGTTTGATCGTTTATGAGAAGGCTGCACTCTGGAGGAAACTAGACTTATAGCCAGAGGCGTGCAAGACTCCCATCATAATGACAATCAAGCCCTTGCTTTTCATGAAAAGAAAGGAAAAATAAATAGAACAAGATTCAACAAAGCATTCAATGACAAGAAAACTTCAGCAGCCCCAGGTCATGAATAAAGAAAAGACATATCAAAGATTCAATGTTTCAGATGTGACAAGTATGGACACATTGTGAGAAATTGTCTTACAAGGAAGAAAGGAAGACAACATACCTCCACTGCCAATGTTGATTCAAAACCACCTCAGAGAGATGAAGACATAAAGGATGAGGTGTTCTTTTTCATTTCAACACTCTCAGGTACGGTTCCTACTGATAGTGATATCTGGTTGATTGACAATGGTGCTTCCAGACACATGAATGGATATAGAGAACATCTTACAGGCCTTGTAGAGAAAGAGTCTCGTCTACATGTTGTACTTGGTGATAATGCTAGATATACTGTGAAGGGAGTTGGATCTTCTTCTTTCCAACTATATTCTGAAATACCACTTCAATTTAGTGAGGTACTATATGTACATGGGATGAAAAGGAACCTTGTAATTGTTTCTTCCTTAGAGGATAAAGGCTACAAGGTTATTTTCTATGAAGGAAAAGTTCTTGCATGGCACAAGAACTCACGCATGGATTCTTCCTGGGTGATTGGTGTTTGAGAAAACAGTTTGTATAGATTGATTGTCCTACCAGTCCAGACCTTATTACATGATACTATCAACTTGAGTGAGCTATGGCATAGGAGATTTGCTCATTTACATTATAGATCCCTTTCCGCTTTGGGGAATATGGTGACAGGCCTTCCAGAGATACATATCAAGCATGATGGTGTTTTCAAAGGTTGTGCTCTTTGAAAGAATGTCAAGGGGTCCTTTCCAAGTAGTGATAGTAGATCCAAGGGGATCTTGGACTTGATACAAACAGATGTTTTTGGACCTATGTTTGTTGCTTCCTTGAGTAGATACTTGTACTATGTGCTCTTCATCGATGATCACTCTCAAAAGACGTGGATTTACTTCTTGAAGACCAAGGATGGAGTCCTTGTGTGATTTCAAGAGTTTAAAGCTCAAGTTGAGAACCTGTTCGAGAGGAAGATCAAGGTGTTGAGATCAGATAATGGAGGAGAGTACACCTCCATGGATTTCCTTGATTTCTGTATTGAGGTAGGGATCAAGAGGGAGTACATCGTTCCTTATAACCCTCAGTAGAATGAGGTTGCAGAGAGGAAGAACAGATCCATTGTTGAGGCAACCAAAGTGATGATACATGATCAAAATCTACCTATGATTTTGTGGGCAGAGGCATCCATGATAGTTGTGTACGTTCAGAACATGAGTCCTCATAAGATTATGAAGAACATGACTCTCAAAGAATATTTCACTGGAGTGAATCCCGAGGTTGGACACTTCAGGATATTTGGGTGTCCAGTATACTTTCATGTACCCAAGGAAAAGAGGACCAAGCTAGACCCTTCAAGAAGAAAGGGTATATTTGTGTGGTACAATGAATCTTTGAAGGAACACTGGATCTACATCCCTGGTCAAAGACAAATCAAAGTTAGCAGAGATGTGACCTTTGAGGAAGATATAACCTTTCAAATATCTAGAGAATCTTAGATGGAGATTGGTAGTGAGAAGAAAGAAGAGAAAATACCTTCTCCCCCTTCAACAATTCAGAGGGAGACAATTATTGATCCAGTTGATCCCATAGCTCCAGTTGATGTTCCCAGAGACATTGTAGTAGCCTAGAAGAGGCCTGCATGGGATCAAAAAAATCTACAGGAGACAGAGGGACATGCAGCTCCTCATGGTACATTCTGATAGAGAAAGAAACCAAAAATATTTTTGATCTATTTTTCAACTATGAGCCACATCATTGATACTGAGCCTTCTTGTCATGGAGAAGCAACAGGTGAACAGGTTTGGAAATATTCCATGACCAAAGATTATCAGTCCATCATGAATAATGATGTGTGGGATATTGTTCCAAGACCAAAAGGGAAGTATGTAGTGACTTTCAAGTGGATCTATAAGATCTAACATGCAACTGATGGAAGTGTCGAGAAGTACAAAGCCAAATTTGTGGCTAGATGATTTTCTTAGGTGGAGGGAATATATTATGAGGAGACATTTTCTCCTGTTTCCCGATACACTTCCATCCGTATGATTATTTCCCTTGACGCATCCATGGGTTGGATACTACATTAGATGGATGTGAAGACAACCTTTCTCAATGGAAAAATTGAGGAAGAAGTTTACATTGAGCAACCAGATGAATTTGTGATACATGAGAAGGAGTCTCATGTGTGAAGGTTGAAGAAAGCCTTGTATGGACTAAAACAAGCGCCTCGTGCATGGTATGAGAAGATTGATGGATACTTGATGAGTTTGGGATTCAACAAGAGTGTGTTTGATCCCAACCTATACTACAACATTGTTGGTGATGAGTGCCCGCTTTTGGTCCTATATGTTGATGACTTATTCCTCACCAGTTCAGAAATCCTTATTATTGAATGCAAGCATGCATTGGCTTCTGAAAGTGTGATGAAGGATATTGGTATGATGCACTACTTCTTGGGACTAGAAGCATGGCATAGGAATGATGAGATTCTACTGAGTCAGGGGAAATACATAGTGGAGATATTGAAGAAATTTGGGATGACAGATTGCAATCCCATGGCTACACTGATGGTGATGAATATGAAGAAACTAAGCGATACTTCTTATGATTCGGGTGAGATTGATCCACATATTTACAGAAAAATGATTGGATAATTGATGTATCTGGTTAATACCAGACCTGATATATGCTATGCAGTGAGTGTACTCAGTCAGTTTATGAGTCATCCGAGACAAACACACTGGATAACAATGAAGCATGTGTTGAGATATTTACGAGGCACAATTGGTTATGGACTGGGATATGCCTCTAGTGTAGACATGATATTTTAGGGATATGACAATGCATATTTGGCAGGGAGCGCAGTGGACCAGAAGAGTACCTTCGGTTGTTGTTTTAATTTGGAATCTTCCATGGTTTCTTGGTGCAACAAGAAATAGACTTATGTGGATTTGAGTACTGCAGAAGCAGAGTACATTGCATTATGTGTGGCAGTATACAAAGCAGTGTGGCTTCACAAGATCCTTGCAGACTTATTTGGACATGAGATGGATTCCACTGTTATTCATTGTGATAACCAGAGTTGTGTGAAGCTCTCAGAAAATCCTGTGTTTCACGATAAATCGAAACACATTGAGATCAAATAACATTACATTAGAGATATGGTGCAGAAGAAAGAAATACATGTGCAATACCTTTCTACACACGAGAAATTTGCAGATGTCTTCACCAAACTGCTTGCTAGGATGGAGCTTGAGTACTTCCGTGAGAGACTTGGCCTGGTGGAGAATGCCTCCCTAGCTGAGAGGGAGTATTGATGATTGTAGCTTCATGAGACATTCTCCAGATTGTACTCCTCTGGACTAAGTTGAGATGATATGTGAGAACATCTATGTGATAGGTGAGTCGTACTCCTCTGGACTGAGTTGAGATGACTTGTGTTGGTCTCTTGTCATGCTCCTATGGACTGAGTTGAGATGAATTGAGATGGTCTCCTGTCATACTCCTATGGACTTAGTTGAGTTGACTTGAGATGGCTCTCCATTTCGTACTCTTATGGATTTAGTTGAGTTGATATGTTTTAGAGTGACATCCCTTGTGGTTGAGCACATGTGGACTTGTCCCTAGTGGCAGAGCACTAGAGGATGTGTGTGAGACCCCTTGTTATATTGTTAAAGAGTAATACTATTGTAAAACCCTAATTTGTATTATGAAGGGTACAAGTCGACCCTACTATGTAAAGATAATTAATATTATGTAAAAGATTAATTATATTATTAAGTTGTACAAGTCAGCCCGATTGTGCCAATAGACACATCTATTTGATGAGTTAGGTCATGTATTTATTAGAGAGATACAACCACATTTTAGATCATATCTCATTCACTCAACGCTTAACTTGGTGAGATGAAATTTGGTGCACACTTCTTATGCACTAGCTTTCTTGGTCATAGAGCATCCTATTGTGTGTGCTAGGATTTTTCTATGGAGAGGGTTCTTCTCTTGGAAATATAGTAAAGGGTTGTTGGGTTTTTCCCTTGGTTGAGAAGGGTTTTCCCAGGATAACTTTTTGTGTCTTGTGCATGGTTATTCTTCTTGTGATCTTGGTTTACTACAACTATTGTATTTTTTGTTGCTTCATTGTTTATGGTTCAAGTTCATGCTAAATTGAAAATAAACTACATGTGCTTGATCTTGCATTAAAAAAACAACATAAATGCGAGGCAATGATAATGGTATTCCAAGGCCGCTCTGTTCAAGAAAAATGGGAAGTGGTTCATTAAATTTCATTGTTAATATTCAATTGGAATAGTGCATGTTACATCACTATGAATATTGAGAATTTAGCCAAAAGATGTTGAGACATAATTATTTGCATAAAGTAGTAGCGAGATGGAAACACTAGTGGACCAGCTAGTGGCTAGAAATACATAACGATCAAGTGAGGCTTGGATAGTAGGTGTAGAATAAGGGAAAGTGGTACACAATTGAGAAAAATAGTAGTGCAAAGGGAAGCAAGGTTCTACATAAATTTAAAGACAACCATATACAACAATAAAGCTAAATAATTGATTAATATGTAGTGGAGTGCATGATATAATTGATGCATGATGCATAGAATAAAGATAGAATGCATGTGCAAAAAATAGGCATGAAAGATCAAATGCTTGGTGCATACTGATGTGCGTTTGTGCATGTAGACATGCATGAACATGCTGGTGGCATGATTATAGACAAAGA
>ML787129.1:513565-535869 GCA_009831015.1 Picea engelmannii | reverse complement strand
GTATATATGAAATAATGATGCTATGTTATTTGAATAAAACTAATGATGGAATTTGTTTCCAGGAAACATGATTATAGCATGACAATATTGTTGCTTATAGTATCCATCCATATGAAGAGAAACAAGGATGGAAAAAATGTTGACCAATAAAATTAGTGAAGGGATTAGACGAGCTTCTACAAATGTAAAAGATCAGGTAGCATCAAGTAAATTGATAAAAACCATGCAGGTATGCATTTGGGATTGTTATAACATATAAATGTTGAAGGGAATGAAGGTAGGAATTACCTCATTCTAATATCAATATTTGAATTGATGGAAAGGAAGGAGGCCTTGAGTATGCAAATATTATTTGTTTCTCAAATGCATTTATGGGAAATTTAATTGCATATTTTGTTATGTTGGTTATGAATTCATAACCGAGTTAAGTAGAGAGACATTACTCTTGTTGCAAAAATGAATGTCATTTGAAATGGTCATGTGTGAGTCCATGATGATTTTGGATATGTAAATGATATAGTGTTATCCAAGTGCATGCTGGTTATTCCCTATGTAACTGAGGTTTGGACTGCAACCTTTTTGCCTATGCTAAATAACACTAAGGGATGATGCTCCTAGTGTTGTGTATGGGTTGAAGAGGAAGGTATCTAAAGGATCAGATGGGTTGTGGGAAAAGTTTTAGATGGTGTATTAAGACATGGGAAATACTTTCCAACTCACATGGTGGAATACATTACATGAACATATTGTATCCCATAATCAATGCAATGATGCATTGTGTAGATGTGGCCAGGATTATTGCCACATTGGTTTTATTTATTAATAAAGTTTGATTGAATTATGAAAATCTTGATGTGGTGATAATGCATGTAAAATGAATGATAATGCTATTCTAGATAATATTATGAATAATAGAATGCCATTTTCATGTGAATAATGGTTGAAAATGATTGAATTGCTCGGTAGATACAATTTTGATATCATTTCATGAACTACTAAAAATATACATGAGTGCTAAAAATATTGTTTACCTGCAAGAAAGTTAAGGAAATTGTAGGAAAAATGGTCTGTATATAGTGAAGATGTATACCCATAAGAAAGATTGAAATCTACTTCTGCAAGAACCAAACATAAAGAACACAAATCTCATGCCTGGGAATTTTTATTTTCCTGTATAACCAGATTTGAGAAATTGATAATTGAAAGTTGTTATGATATAATAACAATTTGTTTGGATTCATGGAGTTGAGGAAATTGTAGGAAAAATTGTCTTGGATATGGTAGGGATGTAATCCCATAGGGAAGACTAAAATCTATTGTTGCAAGAGAAAAACAATTATGAGCAAAAAGACTCATGTTTGGGAAATTTTGTTTTCCTGTGTAAAACAAAATTGAAATTTTATAATTATATGATGATGTCTCATGTTAATTGTATGCATCTAATGTAGATGAGATGGTTGCCACAAGTTATATATTGCTAGTGCAATTCTAGCAACAAGTTGGCATTTGTCTACGTGAGAACACCTTGACAAATGATGGATCACCCAAGGAACTGTATAACAATGAAAGGGATGCTTGAGCCTAGAGGGTGAGTTGCACTGTCGAAGAACCAAGTTGTCAGGCTTGAATAGTGAACTCTAGTGTGAGTTGCACTGTCGGAGAACCAGGTTGTCAGGCCTGAAGATTGAACTCTAGTGTGAGTTTCATTGTCAAAGAACCAGGTTGTCATGAAGAGTGAACTCTAGTGTGAGTTTCCCTGTCTAAGAACCAGGTTGTCAGGATTGAAGAGTGAAATCTTCTGTGAGTTTCATTGTCAAAGAACTAGGTTTTCAGGCCTGAAGAGTGCACTCTTGTGTGAGACGCACTGCAGTAACAAGGTTGTTGCTGGTTATTTTTTTTTACTGATATTCTTCCTAGTAGTGAGTCCCTTTAGTTCCCAACTGAGAGATTCCTAGCTACATGTGACAGAGAGACCTTGATAAACGAATGGTACATTCCTTGGGTTATCCTTGATAAATGGATGGTACATCCATTGGGTTATCCATGATAAACGAATGGTACATTCCTTGGGTTAGCCTTGATAAACGGATGGGACATCCCTTGGGTTATCCTTGATAAACGAATGGTGCATTCCTTGAGTTAGCCTTGATAAATAGATGACACATCCCTTGGGTTATCCCTGATAAATGAATGGTTCATTCCTTGGGTTGGGTGGGTCAAGAGGAAGAGAGCTGGTGGAAATCAGGATAGTTGTAGGAGAATATTAGTGGCTTATGTATATGTTTCAAGCTAGGGTTCCTTTGTATTTGTGATTTTGGGAGAAGGATGTGCCTATGCATCTATGGTATTGGGGCCATAGTGCCTATGTAATTTTTTTAGGTTGGAATTCCTATGTGATTTCGGGCCAAAGAGCCTATATGTTGATTATTGGTCGGTGAGCTGTAATTGTAAAATAAAATTACACCTGTAAGGCATTGTGCACTAAGGACAATGAAAAAATAAGGGGGAGGGGATGTAACATCCCCAATTCTAATCCCCGAGAATTATAATGTAATTATGTAAATGTGAATTAGGATGGTGAGTCAAGGTGTTGGGGCGAAGAGCCCATATTGATTTAATGTGTCCAAGGACCGATTTGCATATTATGAACATTGAAATAATTAATAAAATTAATAATCATTGTATGTAATACGAAAGAGATGAAGAATGATGGGGGGATATGATTCCACAAGAGAGAGAGGTCCAAGGGGGAGTTATTCATGAGTATTAATTCAACCCACATTCTTGAAATCACTATATTTGCGTGTAACCTCCTATTTTTTGATTGAGTGTATTTGAGACCAATCACTAAACTCATGTAAGAAGGTGGGTGTGAGTGGTAACATTCCATAGTTATTGGAGAGAATGGGATGAAGTACAATCATCCTTGAGAATAGTGTGAGTCAAGCAATCAAGGAAGAAGATGAAATTCACATGTAGACGAGGGACAATTTTTACATGGAGATTTTGGGGCAACAAAGGGGGAGAAGAGGGCTAGGAAGAGGACCAACCATGGTATACTTGAAGGAAACCATTGTGTGGTTGTGTTTTTATGCTGAGAAATAGGCTTGTGTGGCTGTAAATTGGGCTGTGAGCCTGTAGTGCAATTTTCAATGGAGGAAATGACTTAGAGCCTTGTGAAGGTTGTTGTGAGAAAATATGAAACAACTGATAGTTCCTAGAGTTCCCAGTTGAGTGATTCCCGACCAACTAAATTCACTAGTGGCCCTGATAAACGAATGGTACAACCTGAGGTACTGTGAGCAGTGAAGGGAGTACATTCATTGGGTAGTGCGGGTTGTGGGGAAAAGAAAGAGTTGGAGGTTTGAAACTGTTATGAGACTAGAACTTGGGTTTGGGGCTACTCTGTGTGGAGAGTGGATAGCTAGTGGGATGGATCTCCTTGTGTAATCATATCCACAACTCGGGAATAGCTTGCTGATGAGAGAAAAAGATCAACAATGCCTATGGTTGGGAAGTTCATCCTTTGTTTGCATCCAATTGGTTAATCATTAAAAAATAAGTGTTTATGTTTTGTTCCTATGTTAACTCCACTACGTAAATGGTTTATATGAATGTTGTGTGTTTACTGTTTGCATGAACAATTATATTCATGTAATTAATATATGCTTCTAGATGCACTCAAAATTGTGGTATCATTCAATTGGTCAATATTGTGTGTGATCTGCGGCTGGTAAGCTACATGAATTTAATTAGCAGTAAATATTAATAATTCAATGAGTTTTCACACATAATGTTGCTCAATTGAGCATTGGGTACGTTACATTATGGTATCAGAGCTGTTAAAGAGAGATTTTTTGTGTGACGTGACCCAACTTGGGTGATGGGGTACATTACAATATCTGAGCTCTGAATTTTATTCAGAAGATGATAAGCATATTGATGATCAACATGTAGATGTTGAGACACCACATATTCCCACGTGGGCACAAACCACCCTACATGAAGTAGGAGACCTTGTGGGGGATCCAACAAATCATGGGAGGACAAGGTCTCTATTTGAGGATCCTCCTCATGCACTCATAGCTATCGAACCAATGATGCCCATGCATTTCTACATGATTCTATATTTAGACTCGCTGGCCTATGTAGAGGATGTAGGGAATCCATTCTAGGAAGCTGCTATGCAGGATGAGTATGACTCTCTCCTTGAGAACTAGACTGGGGATTTTGTTCCTCTTCCTTCAGACATGAAGCTTTTCAGATGCATATGGGTCTACATGACTAAGAAAGAGACAAATGGACAGGTGAGCAAGTATAAGGAAAGATTGGTTTCCAAAGGATTCTAGTCGATCCATAGGATAGAATATGATGATACCTTTTCTCTTGTAGCAAATATGGACTCCATCTGATTGGCCCTTTCCATTGCAACAACCATGGGGTGGGAATTTCACCAGATGGATGTGAATAATGATTTTCTTAACGGGGATATCTCAGAGGATATTTACATGGAGCAACCACAGGGGTTCATTCAAAACTCATCCTTAGTGTGCTGACTAAAAAATTCCCTCTATGGCCTCAAGTAGATGCCTATAGCATGGTACGCGAAGATGGATTCCTACTTTCTTTCTCATCATTTTGTCAAATGAAAATCGAATCTTAGTTATTTGTGTTGACGAACTCCTTATCATAGGAAAATTGGCCTCAACCATTGCTGCAGTTAAATAAATTATGCATGATAGGTTCTCTATGACGGACATGGGTCCATTGCACTATTTCCTTGGTCTCGAGATCAATTAGGATGCTTCAGGCATCAAGATATCTCAGACTAAGTATGCTTAGGATCTCTTGGTTAGATTCCACATGACCGATTGCAAGTCAGAAACCACACTCTTTCTTTCTAGGGTACATCTTGAGGATCGACGGGATACACCAATGGTGGAAAAAACCTTGTATCGACAACTTGTGGGGAGCCTTCTCTATCTTACCCACACCCAACCAGACCTCTCATATGCAGTAGGGGAATTTTCCAGGTACATGTAAGATCCACATGAGCTACAATGGAAGGATTCCAAGCACATCCTTAGATATGTTTAGGGATTATATACATATTAACGAGTCAAGTTCCAACTATCTGCCTCAAATGACATCTTCCCTCGACCTATCGGAAAGTAAAGCCCTCTCCCCTTTATCTTACTACTCTAAAAAGAGGTTTCCATCCACATAGGAGACAGGTGGTCACATGACACTCTAGCCTCTCTATACTATCCTATCATCTACTTGGATGGAACTTCCAGCCCTACCAAGCAAACCTCAGGGAAGTTATACATAAATTCATTATTAATGGTCCGTGCCCATATATCATAAAGGTTCCAATAACTAGACATCAGTCTTCATATGGGTGACTAATAAAACCAATATGTGTTTTCCAAAGAAAGAACCATTTTGTTTCTCATCCGGCCATTGCTTTCCTTCTTAAAGAAGGGAAGGGTCTATTCCTCCGATCGACCTGTTTTCCTTTATAAAGAAGCTCACCCTAATTAAGTTCTATGAGATAAAGGGATTTAAATATAAAATATTTCCACACTTGTCTACCAGTGAAGGTTAGTCATATTACGACATGCTTTATTTGGGTTTCGTTCCTTCCCGCATAATTCAGGGTGTCAGATGCTGGTGGTTCTTAGTAAATGAGGTCAACTTAGTCAAATGGCATGGGCTCTTATGCTTCCACCTTTGTGACTCCTTTTTTATTTGAGTGTAACTAAATAAAAAACAATTGGGTTCGGTGACCCTTTCCTTAATGAATGTATCTCAAGTCTATACTTAAGTTTGTCTTTCCAAAGTCTGTTGCTTTACTGGGATGGAAACTAAGAAATATCTATTCCTTTGATTTGGTTGGCAACAATAAGAAATATCTATTCCTTTGATAGTGAAATTAATTATTTATTTAAAATCATTTCAATTACAAACCTAATTGCAATAAGTTGCTCCAATTGAAGCCCAGATCTTATTTACTGGTTCAAAACTATCCCATTTAAGGGATCATGTTTTCAAGGGCCCATGCTCTCCTACCTGGTGGAAAGTCTTCTCGGAAAGTGGTCTACCTAATTAATGTGGCGATTTGATCATCGAAATATCTTCCTTTGTAAAGTTTCTGCACACTCTCCTATTGTCTGTTTTCAGGAGTGACTATTGATGTAGTAGTAGTAGTAGTAGTGAGTGTAGCTCTTGAGAGTAGCTTAGTGGGTGATCTCCTACTATCCTTTTAAGGCACACTTTCAAGACTTAGCGAATGGGATTGAAGTGAGCATCATAGGTTATGGAATCCATTATGCAGTAGGTTGTGCATTGGATCTCATGGGATTCACTGATTCTATTCCTTTTATAGTGAAAATAATTATTTATTTAAAATCATTTCAATTACAAATCTAATTGTAATAAGTTGCTACAATTGAAGCCCGAATCTCATTTACTAGTTCAAAACAATCCCATTTAAGGGATCTTGTTTTCAAGGGCCCATTCTCTCCTACCTGGTGGAAAGTCTTCTCAAAAAGTGGTCTACCTAATTAAGGTGGCGATTTGATCATCAAAATATCTTCCTTCATAAAGTTTCTGCACACTCTCCTATTTTTTGTTTTTAGGAGTGACTATTGATGTAGTAGTAGTAGTGAGTGTAATTCTTGAGAGTAGCTCAGTGGGCGATCTGCTACTATCCTTTTAAGTCAAACTTTCAATACTTAGCGAATGGGATTGAAGTGAGCATCGTAGGTTATGGAATCCATTATGTAGTAGGTTGTGCTGTGGATCTCATGGTATTCACTAATTTTGATCTAGGTATGTGTTTAGTTTGGGTTCTCGTCCCATCTGTTGGTCGAGCAAAAAGATGATAGTTATTTCTCTATCGTCAACAGAGGCCGAGTACAAAGGAGCAGTGAATGTCACTATTCAGGAAATTTGTCTTTAGAACTTCCTCGCTGATCTTGGCATCTAGTTTCATCATCTGAATCTCATTTGGTATGACAATCAAAGTACTCTCAAGTTTTCTAGAGACCTAGTGCAACGACAACATAACAAACACATAAAGATCCATATGCATTACATTAGAGAGTTAGTACATGAAAGGATCATCAATTTGCAGTATTGTCCATCTGCCAAAGAGACTGCAGACATCTTCACCAAGAAATTTACTGAGCAAAAGTTCTACTTCTTACATGATCGTCTCGGAGTGAAGGACACAATTGCTTAGCAAATTCTTTTGTTCCTTCTTCATTTTTTGCATTGTACTTTGAGGGGGGGTTTTGTAATATCCATAGGACGAGCCCCAATTGTATTATGAATTGTAAACATGTTTTGTAGGTTGGTGAGCCGGGAAATTATAAGCTGGTAGGCTTATGTGTTAGTAGGTCGGAGAGCCTAGGTGTTAAAGGCCAGGAGCCTGTTTTGTACATGTAAATATTCATATTATTAATATAAAAACATCGTTGCGTGTAGACTGACCATGATAAAAGAGAATGGGGGACTATACTCCACTAGGATGGGTAAGGGAGAGGGGGATGAGAGGTTGGAAAGAGGGGCTAAGTCTAGTGGCTTAAGTCCAAAAGAATAATAATTTATTATTATTCCAAAAGTTGTTTAGAAGGATATGTTTTTATCCTAAGTTCCTTGGGGAGGACAGGTGACTTCCAAAGGAAAGGAACGTCCTTCATGAGCGACAGGTGTTGGCTCATGTACATGCAAACTTAAGGGAGAAATTCTTGTTGTTGGGGGGGACATAGGAACTCATGAAGGCACTCATGCAGGGAGGTTCATGCATAGACAATTTGGGGGCTCTCACGCTCTCATCATATTCTCTATGCTAGACCAATCTGCCCCATGTCTCCTCTTCACTCATGCATTGAGTAATCATGAAGCCAACCATTTCCGCCATTGTTGAACCCGTGGCCATTGTGCACCTCTGTAATTTGATGAGTCGTCCCTTTCCTTACCCGACTTAACTATTGTGGTTTGAAGAGGCGGTTTTTCAAGCCATGGTTGAAGAGCTAGGTTGTCATGCCTGTGAGCAACTCTCTCTCGGTGAGAGAGTGTGCTAAGGAAGTGATTTCTCTGGGAGGGAGTCCTATAGCTTCTACAGAGCTCTGAGAATTCCGGTCAGGCCTATTGTTGAAGCCCAAGGTAAGGGAGGTGGAGTAGTTGATGGACTGTGTGATAGTGAAGGTGTATACTCCTGGGGTGGGACATGCATGTGGGGAATGAGAGTCTGTGAGCAATGGGCATAAGTGGCTCCTGAGAGATAATTGTTCCTCTTAAACTGTGTGAATTTCCTATTGATCTTTCCTAGCCTAGGAATCCCTTTCCCAATGGAGTTTAGTACCATCTCGAGGGTGACCCACTACTGAGAGTGATGAGCAGTGTGGTCTAAGGATGGGAGGTTCGTGGAAGATCTGCACGCAGTTGGTGGTTTTTCTCAAGTTAAAAGATAAGTATCATTTTTGTGCTTAATTATGTATGTTATGCATGTCTGTGATTCTTGAAATGTTATCATGTGTTCTGTTGTATGTTGGACTTATTGTCAATTCCATTTGAGTTTGTATGGTAGCAGTAATTCTGTGTTGTTTGTTTTAAATTAATTAGAAATGCATGTTATATATAGATGTATGTTCCTCTGTGGCGTTGCTCGACTTGTTGGTGGTTGGGGACATTACAAATTGGTATGAGATCTACGTGAAGTGTCCAAGTAGTGGCGTTGCCCGACCTATTGGTGGCTAGGGACGTTACGAATTGGTATCAACGCCATGGTTTCGACACTGAGCCTAGATCAACCATGTTAGTGGTTAACGAGACAAAGTTTTCAGAGTGAATTGTTGTCAAAAGGGACAAAATTCAAGGTTCAGAGCATCCCTGGGTTCAAGGAGTGTGTTGGGCTCGTGATATGACCGATTTTATGACGTTAATTAGATCCTTTTTGTCGAATGTGTATATGCGTTTTCATGTTTTGAAGAATTTTTTGAAGACCTTTTGTGTCAAATCGCTATGATCCACACCAGTTATGCATAATTCATGTTTTGTGAGGATTTTGAGTTTAAATCAGTATGTTTTTACGATCCCAGGAAACTAATTCACGTTTTATGTGTCACCGGGAAAAATCTCAACTTTTTTTTTCTTTTGACACTTAGTCTGGTACTCCATCTGGCACTCAGTCCGGTACTCCATCCGACACTCCGTATGACACTTTTTCCTGCACAAAAACGATGGGTGATTTCGCAGTTATGGTATTGGCGGCCAACGATGGGTGAATTAGAGACATGTTTTTTTCTAGTTCTCGTGGCCTCCAGCTACTGAACTCTTGACAACTCGATTTGGGTTGTTATGTTGGGCGATTATTGGCTCGCCTCATTTATAGAAGCCACTGGCAGTTAGATCATCTTAAATGCAATTTAATTTTTTTAGAGAGGGTCGACCCTTCCAGTGGTTGACCTCTCAGCTTGTAAAACTTATAAATATCACCTCAGTGGTCAGAAAAAAGTTAAGAAGTCGCAGGTTAGAGAGAAAAGACAATTTCGCTCTGTTTTGCTATTTTCATTTTGCTAAGACTGTGTAAAGACTGCGTTTTTAGTTTTAATGGTGAATTCGTGTTGTTGAAGCTCGTGGTGGGCCTTTGAAAAGTAACCACGAATTGTTGGGTGGGCCACCAATAGTCTGGGTGAATATCCTATGAGTTTTCTTGTGAATTGAATAGCGTAGATGTCTTTTTATTTCTTTTCTTGTACATGAATTGTCATTTTGCTTTCTTATTGTATAAAGTGTTTCTATAGCTTAATTGTTTTAGTTTCTTTTGTAGGTTGTTATGAACGATGTTGTTAATATGCAGTGACTTTCTAGTTAGTAGAAGAAAGCTTGCAAGCTTGGATACTAACCCCGTGTTTGATTAGATGATAGATTAGACTTTCTTTAGGCTGAAACAGAGTTTAAAATAAAGTTTAAAACAAAGTTTTAATTCATGATTTCTTTGATAGGGCTTTGGTGGATGGATAGTGTTAGTTTTAGTTTTCGTTGCTTATCCAATTACTATTTATTTTTGCTTATCTAGTTGTTAGTTAGTTTGCTCATTTCATTACTTGTCATATGCTGGAATAGTGTTTAATTTCTGCTTATGAGTATTTTCTCTTTTTGCAAATTGAATTGTCAAAATATTACTAGTTTAGTTTACTTCATGCAATTTCTTTCTTAGCTCTAGGTTGCAATTTCAATTCAAAGTTGATTATTGAATTTAAATTTCAGTTATGAATCTTATTATGAATTTTCTTAATTAATATAGAGTGCAATTGAATTTACTAGGAAAGTATCTTTATACTGTTGATGATTAATGTATGATTGAATAATCACATGGATATGTAGGATAATTGATGTTGTTTCCATAATGGCTAAGTTCTCATTGGATTTCCTAATTCACACTTTCCACTTTTCTATTGAAGTTAATATCAAATTTATTCCTCTTGAATTATCGTTCATTGTTAAGTGCCATCATGATATTATAAGAAACCGGAGACATTCACATAACCATCAACACTACATTTGACTTTTCTTGCTTTCATAGATTAGAATATAGTCTTCTTGCTTTGGTAAATTAAATGATAGTTTCCTTATCATAGGTTAAAGATTAGTTGTTAATTGCTTTTATCACCATAATGCTTTAAATTTAGTAGTTTTCCTTTTGTAAATAGTTGTGAAGTTTAAATTAAGAATATAGTTCACTTGTTTCTTAACTTAATTAGTTGCTTATTGATTAGTTTACTTGTTGTAGAAGTTATCCTAGGTTAGTTGTTTGCTTGTCTATTTTTCTTTGATAGGGTAGTTGCTTGTTCATTTTCTCGCTTTGATAGGGTAGTTGCTTATTGAATTTGAGTAGGTTAATTAAAGTAGTTTGTTGTCGCTATTGCTTATTAGGTAGATAGTTTGCTTTTGCTTATTGTTATGATTGAACTGGTTTGCTTTAAGTAGGGTTTTCATTTTCTTTCTTACAACTATCCATCGATCCTTCATTCAAAGGTTAATTAGGGTACATAGTTTGAGTTTCTTAGTAGGGTTTGATCATTAATAGTTTTTTCTTGAATAGATTAGCCCTTAGATAGCCACTTCCTTAGTTAGACTATACTACTACCAGCCCTTCTACCTTGGCATATATATTTCTACAACTCTAAGTTTACTTACATCGGGTTGACAATTTAATTGAGGACTTTTAGTGTGTTTTAGTGCATAGTGTGTTTTGAGATAGATGAGTCTTCCATGTCTTATACTATACCCTATGAGATTAGTCCAGGGAAATTCTTACATATAAACTCCGAGCTAGATGCAGATCAACAAAAATAGTTAGTAAATATCCTTAAAGAACAATCAGGAACATACACCTAGGAATACACTAACATGAAGGGTATACACCTTGACACATGTATCCATCACATATATACTCAAGGGGAAGTAACACCTTTTAGGCAACCCCAGAGAAGAATGAACCCAACACTCAAAGATATAGTAAAGGAGGAGATCCAAAATTTATTAAAGGTCGGATTTATTTATCCCATCTCTGACAGTAAGTGGGTGTCCCCACTTGTAGTGGTTCCAAAGAAAGTGATAGGAAAATGGACAATTTGTGTTGATTTCCGGGAACTCAACAAAGCCACTCTGAAGGATTACTTTCCTCTCCCTTTCATTGACCAAGTTCTCGATACCTTGTCTGGGAAGAAGTATTTCTTCTTTTTATATGGGTACAACCGGTATAATCAAATTATCATAGCACCCGAGGACTAGGACAAGACCAACTTTACTTGTCCTTAGGGAACCTATGCCTATAGGGTCTTACCATTTGGATTGTGTAATGCTCCTGCCACATTTCAACGGGCAGTACTAGTAATATTTTCTGATCTTATTCATGATTGTGTGGAGGTCTACATAGTTTACTTCATAGTTTATGGAAACACTTACGAGGAAGCCTTAGACAACTTAGAAAAATTCCTTATCAGATGCCAAGAAATGAACCTATCTCGAAGTCATGAAAAATGTAAAATGTTGTTAACTGAAGGAGTGGTTCTAAGACATCATGTTTCATCTGAAGGAATAAAATTTGGTCCTGTAAAGATTGAGGTCATCATCATACTTCCACCCCCCAAGAATTAGAAAGAGGTGAGAATCTTTCTTGGACATGTCAGATACTACCAACGGTTTATTGAAAATTTTACAAAGATTGTTGCACCCATGTTTGGATTGCTAATAAAATATGTTTATTTTTTTTGGACTGAGTAGTGTCAAACTTCCTTTGAAACCATGAAAGCTAAGTTGTCAGTGGAACCGGTTCTTAGAGGGCCCAATTGGACTCTCCCATTCCACATATCCATTGATGCCTCCGACACTACAATAGGAGGAGTATTAGGGAAGAAAGAGGACCAACAACCCTATGCCATTTATTTTGTGAGCAAGAGCTTGTCCCTTGCCGAGTTAAACTACACAGTTACCAAGAAGGAATTCTTGGCAGTTGTTCATGCTATTAACAAGTTCCACCACTAAATTACATGTTACAAAGTATTTGTACATACAGATCATTCCTCCATTAGATTTCTCATGAACAAACCCATAACTAATGTCCGAGTGACTAGGTGGCTCCTGCTATTGCAAGAGTTTAACATCATTGTGCTTGACCGACCAGGAAAGGATAATGTGGTAGCTGATTTTCTTTCACGAATAAAAAATGAGGATGATGATATCCCTGTAGATGATAGTTTCACAGATGAGCACATTTTTTCCCTCTCTGTAAATACTCCATGGTTTGCGGATATGGAAAACTATCTAGCTACTAGGAAGTTACCGTCTCATTTTTCACCTCATGAAAAGCGTAAAATTATTACACAAAGTGCCAATTACTCTTGGGTTGGTCATGACCTTTTTCACACAGGTTCTTATTTGATTATTCGTAGATGTGTCTTACAGGATGAGGTACTAGAAATAATACAAAGTTGTCATGATAGACCATGTGGTGGCCATTTTTCTAACAAACGTACAACATATAAGGTGTTACATTCAGGTTACTATTGGCCTAGCATTTTCAAAGATGCTTCCAAGTATGTGAGGAGTTGTGATAGTTGCCAAAGGATAGGAAGACCTACGTCAGTTGACGAAATTCCCTTGTGTGCCCAAGTTATGATAGAAACCTTTGAAAAATGGGCCCTTGACTTTATAGGACCGATTTCACCCATGTCCCGTAAGAAGAACTATATTTTGGTTTGTACAAACTATGTCACCAAGTGGGTAGAGGCAAAATCCCTATTCAGGGCTACAAAAAAGTCTGATGTCAAATTCATCCATGAACACATATTTACCCACTTCTGTGTCCATCGTGAAATTGTTACAGACTAAGGAACTCAATTCACTTCCAAGATGATGAGAGAGCTAACAGAGAAATATGAGATTAAACACTGTAAATCTTCTCCATACCACCTGCAAGCCAATGGTTAGGTAGAATATACAAACAAAGTTACGGAAGCTATCTTAACCAAGACTGTTCAATTACATCATCGAGATTGGGCTGATAGGCTTCCAAAGGCTTTGTGGACATATTAGACCACTTGGAGGAACACCACTGGGCATACCCCTTATGAGCTAGTGTACGAGAAACAAGTACTTCTACTAATATAATTTCAAGTAATGACCTTTTGTATTGCTGCATAATTGGGATTAAACTTAGATGAGGCTCAGAAACAATGAGCCCTATAATTGAATGAGTTGGATGATATCAGGCAAGATGCCATCCAACACACAATGTTAGTCCAAAACCAGAGGAGAAAGTGACATGACAAGTTTATTAAGAAGAATCAATTCCAATTTGGTGATTGGGCTTTGTTGTTTGACTCCTGATTTAAAACCTTCAAAGGAAAACTCACCACCCAGTGGTTGATCCCTTACGAGGTAGTCACTGTATATGACAATGGAGCTGTGAAAATCAAAACAATCGACGATGGACAAGTCTCCTTTGTAGTAAATGGACACCGACTCAAATTTTATCATAAGCCCATTTCCAAAGAGAATTTTCTACAGGTCATGTCAACTGACAAGGCACTGCCCTTCGTAGATGGGGAAGTCCCCCCTTGTTCTTGAAAATTTTTCTGAATTTTCTACTGTACATATGTAAATAATTTTGAATTTTGTTGATAATCAATTCTAGAAATTTCTGTAGGTATTTATCTCACCAGGAGTAGACAGTTTCAAGGGAATATAAAAGAAGGATTTTTCTTCAAAACATTGTTACACTTGAATATTGTTGTCTTCTAAGCATCAAATGAATATTGACTTGCTATAATTAGCCATATTTTCACAAAGATGTTCATCTTCTCTTTTTCTTAAGGAATTTTAAAAGCAGTTGTTCTTGAAAATATCCACCATTGTATAAGGAAGTGATACCGTAACCATCAAGATTAGAGGTCTCTTGTACAGTTTCTCCCAAGAAACCTAAGTAAGTGAGTAAATTATCTTTATTAAAAAGTAAAAAGGAGGTCTGATTAGCGGTTAGTCATGGAAACATCACAATAACTACAAAAGAAGAAAGCAAGTTGAGCCTAAAGATACCTTTCTATTATTTCTCAATGGTACCATCCACTACACACTAAATAACTTGATTATATCATATCTTTAGATAGGCCACATCCGCTTAAGTATCCCTTACATTAGGATAATCACTAAGTAATATAATAGAAAGTCATCCTCTAACATAAATACCATCCCAATTGAAAAAAGAAAGAAAAAATTGTTTTTAGTGCTATCCCTCCATAAATTATTAAAAGATGGAGGGCCAGTCTCTGAGGGTGTAAGAGGCTAACTCGTCGAGATACTGAAAAGGTCTGCTGGCAGTGGGTATCGGCCTTTGTTATGACTAGGTAAACTCGCCAGAGTACTGAATAGGCTTGTTGGTAGCGGGGAATTCTACCTAGAGAGGATGTTAATGTGACAAAAAATAAATAATAAATTTAAACTTGTCCTGATGTACGACATTACTTGTAGAGAAAGATGACATGAAGTATGTATTGTTAAGCTAAGGTTAATGAACTCCATAAAATTTCCATTGGGAACTAACTCTAAGACTATTTTGAAACTCTCTTGTCTACCTCTTCTTATCTATATATAGGATCTCTTATCCTCTAGGTGGGGCCATCTTCTAACTGTCTCGTCAGACCAATTTGTGAAATTTATATTTATACTTTACAAACTATAAATCTTCGGCTATTAGGAGAACTGAATGGTTTCCTATACTTTTGATTGTGAGGTGTCACAATACTTAGGTGTGGGGGAGGGGTTCATGAGTTGAAAAATGATCATTTCCTAGAGAAGTAAATCTTTGTAAAAAATTTTGTATTATTTTCATGATACAAGTTATTACATCAACAATCATTTTATTTTTGAAGTGCTAAACTCCTGTGTGCTATAAATTGTTGTACATGTCCTTAAAAAACCATTCTGTTGGTTTATTTTTATTACAGGTTGTTCATTGTAGGATTGACATTACATGTTCTATGCAAGAGGATTGAGTGAGCATGGTGGAAAAATCAACAACAATGGAACATTCTGCCTCTGCTCTTAATCATTGTGACTGTCAAAACCATTTCAATATTGCAGGCTATCCATTACAGGAGGTAAAAATGTATTTAACACAGAGGCGATGTATGAAGTGTCGTATGAGGTGCCGTATGAAGTGCCCAACGAAGTGCCATATGAATTTACACACCAGTAACTGTCCACAATTTCAGGCAACCAAGAATCAATGACATTTAATTGAATTGGTTGAAGGCAATCAAGATTGAGGATGCAAACTTTAGAAACTTTAATGATCAAATGTCCAAGTCAAAAGACTTGGACATTGATATAACTACGCATCATTAATATTTCCCCCCAAAAATGTAAGTTGTAAACCTGTGAAGTAAATCAATGCATATAGATTCTTAAGTAATACAAAAATTAATCAATGGCTCATACACAGAGTACACAAAGATTTTATACTGGAAACCCTCAACCGGGAAAACCTTTCTTATTTTCATTATATCAAATTTCACCATTCTCCATACAATATATACAATTTTTTTTATGTATTCCATAGATACCAAAACCGTAATCCTTTAATCCGGGATTAATTTACAAATTCGCTAAAAATAGAAAAATCGGCTAAAAATAGCAAAAACTACCCCCCCCAAAAAAAAAACGTGCCTTTGAATTCAAAATTGCTCACACATGGAAACTCGTGCATGCATGTGTGCAACTAATTCCACCCTAGGCACATTCAAAAATGGGATTGGGTTACCTATTATCCCAATTCACCTCTGTCATTTTCATTTTCCCATGTTTTAAGAACATGCTCATCCTTTGTCTTTCATTCCTCTGTTCAAATTGCGCTCGACCTTTGTTCAATTCGTGCCATTCTTTGACCTGATCACACCCTCTCTTGGTGAATTTTGCCTCCGTTCATTTCTTCACATCATCACGATGCCCAAGAGGTATGAACCCTCTTCCTACGTAGACCTTTTTTCCATACCTGAGTTTGCATAGTGCAAGGAGGTGTTTTTGCGCGTAGGTTGGGGGCCATTTTTATCCCACTTGTAGGGCCATGATGATGGCATATCAATGCAATTATCCCTCAGTTTTGATGGGAAGATAGCGCGCATGGGGTCTCTTACCTTTGGGGTCTCAGAGGAATCCATAGCTGCATCCATGAAGCTTCCAAGAGTGGGATATAGATGGTTTAAAAACCACCAGCTGCTACGCTCAAGCTATAACAGGGTTTTTAAGACATAATTCCAGAACATCTCCAGAGAAAAAGGATACTCCAAGGAATCGATAAAAGAGGAACAAATCAACCCTCTCATAGTCATCACCAGGTTGATCACATGTGAAGGTAGATTTTCCACCTTTAAAGCCTGTCATTTCAGATTGTTGGCTCATTTTCAGTTCAACAAACCATTGAATTTTCCTTCTACTTTCTAAAGAGATTGGAGAATATGTCCTCTCAAGTGAGGAATAATGTCACCAAACCCCATAACAACCTATTTCACCATGGACTGATCAAACTCCTTGTTTTAGCCGAATTATAAAAACAGGGGAAAACTTGGGATGCATTCATTTATCAATTTGCCAACCCTCACTTGACGATCAAGACTAGCAAAAATACATTGGATCTAAGGAATTTTTCCCCATCCAAACCCCACTCTCCAAGGACTCCAAACCCTCCTGCACAAGCCATTTATTTATCGGAAAAATTCAAGAAGCTTATTGAAACCCCTGCAGCCTCATCGGGCAAAAAGACCAAGAAGCCTATTGTTAACCCTCTGATGCCTTCAATATCTCTTGATCCTACACCCAAAAAGCTCCAAGAAGTAATTCAACAAGACTTTCCTACAGTTCCCAACAATAGGAGAGGAGCTAATCAATTCAATAGAGGACCCTTTCGAAAGAGTACCCAAAGCACAAGAGGAAAACCTTATGAAAAACCCCTGAATACTTCGAACCCTATCCAAGTGTCCTATGATATCGAGAGTCCTCACAAAAGACCTAGGGAAATGACCATAAATGAATTGAAGCCGCAAAGAAAGAAAAAATATGAACCTACTTCTCCTCATCAACCCCCTATTATTCCTACCTCACCGATGCCTACCCCAGATCCTAAGAATGATAGATTGTCCACATCTTTCAAAGGATCTAAGCCTTCCTCCAAGATAACTGATTCTGCTCTAGCCATTGAGAAGATACAAAAAGAGAATTTTCAGCTGTTGCAACAGTTGGAAAAAAGGAAGACAATGGACACACATCTTCACCATGATAATGCAGTCCTCCAAGCAAAGTTAAATTCCCTTCAATGGTTGGTTGACGAGATGACCAAATCCAACCGCAGCCTCAGAGCACAACTGAAACAACACAAGAAGCATAAGGAAAAGTATTCACAGCAAGAAGGAGAAGCTTATAAAGCTGATCCTCCTCAACAAGCTTAGTCATGAGGGGTAATTTATTTTTGTTTGCAGTGGGATCTGCAAAATCATAGGTGTGGGGGTAATGTTGGGCCCCTGATATAACTGATTTTATGACGTTAATTAGATCCTTTTTGCCGAATGTGTATATGTGTTTTCATGTTTTGAAGAAGTTTTTGAAGAGATTTTGTGTCAAATCGCTATGATCCACACCAAGTATGCATATTCATGTTTTGCGATGATTTTGAGTTTAAATCGGTATGTTTTTATGATCCCAGGAAACTAATTTATATTTTGTATGTCACATGGAAAAATCGCAGCTTGTTTTTGCTTTCAGAACTTAGTCCGATACTCCATCCGACACTCAGTCTGGTACTCCATCCAACACTTCGTCCTGCACAAAAATGATGGGAGATTTGGTGGTTATGGTATTGGCGGCCAACAATGGGTGAATCAGAGACATGGGTTTTGCTCGTGCTCGTGGCCTCCAGCTACTGAACTCTTGACAAATTGATTTGGGTTGTTATGTTAGGCAATTATTGGCTTGCCTCATTTCTAGAAGCCATCGACAGTTAGAGCATCTTAAATGAAATTTATTGTTTTTAGAGAGGCTCGACCCTTCCAGTGGTCGACCTCTCAGCTTGTAAAACTTATAAATACCACCTCAGTGGTCAGACAAAAGTTAAGAAGTCATGTGTTAGAGAGAAAAGACAATTTCACCTTGTTTTTCTATTTTCATGTTGCTAAGACTGTGTAAAGACTGTGTTTTTGGTTTTAATGGTGAATTCATGTTGTTTAAGCTCGTGGTGCTCCTTTGAAAAGTAACCACGACTTGCTGGGGGGCCCACCAACAGTCTGGGTGAATATACTATGAGTTTTCTTGTGAATTGAATAGCGTAGATGTCTTTTTATTTCTTTTCCTGTACATGAATTTTCATTTTTCTTTCTTATTGTATAAATTGCTACTATAGCTTAATTGTTTTAGTTTCTTTTGCAGGTTGTTATGAAGGATCTTGTTAATATGCAATGACTTTCTAGTTAGCAGAAGCAAGCTTGCAAGCTTAGATACTAACTCCGTGTGTGATTAGATGATATATTAGACTTTATTTAGGCTGAAACAAAGTTTAAAACAAAGTTTTAATTCATGATTTCTTTGACAGGGCTTCAGTGGATGGATAGTTTTAGTTTTAGTTTTCATTGCTTATCCAATTACTGTTTAGTTTTTCTTATATAGTTGTTATTTAGTTTGCTCATTTCATTACTTGTCATATGCTGGAATAGTGTTTAATTTCTATTTATGAGTATTTTCTCTTTCTGCAAATTGAATTGTCAAAATAGGACTAGTTTAGTTTACTTCATGCAATCACTTTCTTAGCTCTAGGTTGCAATTTCAATTCAAAGTTGATTATTGAATTTAGATTTCAGTTATGAATCTTAGTATGAATTTTCTTAATTAATATAGAGTGCAATTGAATTTACTAGGAAAGTATCTTTATACTATTGATGATTAATGTATGATTGAATAATCACATGGATATGCAGGATAATTGATGTTGTTTCTATAATGGCTAAGTTCTCACTGGATTGCCTAATTCACACTTTCCACTTTGCTATTGAAGTCAATATCGAATTTATTCCTCTTGAATTATCGTTCATTGTTAAGTGCCATTGTGATATTATAAGACAACAGAGACATTCACATAACCATCAACACTACATTTGAGTTTTCTTTCTTTCATAGATTAGAAGATAGTCTTCTTCCTTTGGTAGATTAAAGGATAGCTTGCTTATCATAGGTTAAAGATTAGTTGTTAATTTATTTTATCATCATAATGCTTTCAATTCAATAGATTTCCTTTTGTAAATGGTTGTGAAGTTTAAATTAAGAATAGAGTTCACTTGTTTCTTAGCTTAATTAGTTGCTTATTGATTAGTTTACTTGTTGTAGAAGTTATCCTAGGTTAGTTTCTTGCTTGTCTATTTTGCTTTGATAGGGTAGTTGCTTATTGAATTTGAGTAGGTTAATTAAAGTAGTTTGTTGTTGCTATTGCTTATTAGGTAGATAGTTTTCTTTTGCTTATTGTTATGATTAAACTAGTTTGCTTTAAGTAGGGTTTTCATTTGCTTTCTTACAACTATCCATCGATCCTTTGTTCAAAGGTTACTTAGGGTACATAGTTTGAGTTTCTTAGTAGGGTTTGATCATTAATAGTTTTTTCTTGAATAGATTAGCCCTTAGATAGCCACTTCCTTAGTTAGACTATACTACTACCATCCCTTCTACCTTGGCATATATATTGCTACAACTCTAAGTTTACTTACCCCGGGTTGACAATTTAATTGAGGGTTTTTAGTGTGTTTTTAGTGCATATAGAACACCCATCAGAGTGTGTTGACAGATTCTTTGACTCAAAAATCTTGGGAGAAATACCTTGAGTTTTCTCATGAAGGGATGCAAAGATTTGTTGCAAGGAGTGCACAGATCTGAAAGTCAACTAAGTGTTGAAGTAACCCTCTAAGGAGAAAGGGGTTCGAGAAAAGAAGCTCAGAAGGAGGAGCGAAAACAGTCGTCAGATATGTTGTTGGAAGGACTCTGGACTGTTAGATCCATGTCCAGGAAATAAAAAGAGAGAACTGAGGAGGAAACAGATCCCAAGCCATCAGATCTGAGCGCAAAGGATTAACAATCGTCCGATCCAGGTTGACAGATGGCACAAGGTCCACAACTATGGAGTGAGAGCACTTCATAAGTTTTGTGATCGAGGAGAAAGTGAAATAGCCGAAGTAGATCATGGTCGTTTGTCGCTAGAGGGGTAAGTGTTAATAGATTTGATACTTTGGGGAAAGTCACTTCGGAGGATTTCAAGTGTGGAGTGTGACAACTCCCAAAGTCTTGAAGGACGAAGTAGATCGCAACTGTCCATTGCGAAGGACACACGTCGACAGATTATGAACTTTGGGTGAGAGAACTCTGGGAGGAATGAGTGTGCAGGAGTCTGAAACTCCCAAAGACCGAAGAGCCAAAGTGGATAGTGGTCGTCAGATCAAGGGGGGGACATGTGTCAAGAGATCATGTACTTCGGGTGGAAGTACTTCGGGAGGAGGCAAGTGTTGTGATTTTGAAACTCCCGAAGCCTGAAGTGCTGAAGTCACTCATTGTAGTTTATCATGGAGGAGGACACACTTCGATAGATCATGAACTTTGGGGGAAAGTGCCCCAGGCAAAAGCGAGCGTAAAAGAGTTGAAACTACCAAAGTTCGAAGTTATGAAGCCCAAAGAGCTGAAGTGGTGAGTCATGATGGCGTCACCTGGAGGTGACATGGACCTCTCCTATACCTGCCACATTACCCCACCTGGAATGTTGGAAGTTGTACTATGTGGGCCTTGGGGTTGAATAACATAGTTAAAGGTCAGCGGGTCCACACTGGCATTGATCATGATACATCCATATCGACAACCAGGAGGAATTGCAGGGACCCAAATTGCATGGGAATTAATTTCTCAGGGTGGTCCCACAATCCAAACCACAGTTTTACCTAGGGATTACGTGTCAGCATGGAGGGCTAGGATATCCGTTGATATCCTAGGGCTAGGAGCTAACTAGTCGGCAGGGAGGTCGGTTTTGGGTAGTGTTCTAAAGAAGCAAGAAGGAAGCAAGCTGTGAAAAACAGGAAGGAATTTTTAGCATCAGAGTTAAGGTATTTGATTCCAATTTATCCATTGTTTAATTAGATTATTATTCATTGATAAATTTTTCATGCGTAAGTGTTAAGAAAATTTGGAATTATTCTTCTTTATAAACCTAGTAGAAATTACTATACATTTGGTAGAATTTTTAAATGTTAATTGAAAATGGGCCTTTACATTTGGTATCAGAGCCTTGGTTCAAAATCTGGAACCAAGGGCCAAAACTCCAACCACGCTCAACTCCTGCAAACAAAACATGAGAAATGGCATTAGACCGTAAAAAAAAAAAACTTAAGATAAAAACCAGTTGAACAATATTACAGCCAACAGGAATATGAAAATAGATAGGGTTTTTGTTTTTTTTATTTCCTATTTTAATGGTTGAGATATCACTTCTGTTTATATGGACAATTGCATTTCTAATTTTATAGCAGCCAAAAGAAAAAGAGACGTATATCGCTTTTGTTTATATCGACAGTTATATTTTAAATTTATAAGAGTCAAAAGAAAAAGATTTTATGGGATTTATAATAATAATAGTTTTTTTTATAATTCAAAAACAATTATGTAATATTTTATCATTTATGTTTTAAAAATAATATGGAAGATTAAATGGTGGGGATACA
>ML787129.1:483954-495368 GCA_009831015.1 Picea engelmannii | reverse complement strand
ATATATATATATATATATATATATATATATATATATATATATATATATATATATATATATATATATATATATATATATATAATATCTCTTGAAAAATAAACATGTTATCAGAGCGAGACCAGGCCTAACTCCCTCATAAGAGGGTTTGGGAAAATAAGAGAGATAGCTTGTGTTTTGATTCAGTGGGATTGATCTAAACAATGAGAGATATGGGAGCAATGAAGGAATCAATGTCATGAGCAGTGGCACCTGCAACTGAAAATTTGGCTCCATGCTTGAAAGATTAAGCCACTGACTGTAAATATGGACTCAGAAACTGAAATCCCATCATCGTATCTTCAAAGTACAATGGAAGCACCCTCGTCAAAGAAACGACTTGGGTGTAATAAATATGGAAAATGAAGTGCACATTATAATTCTTCCTAGGACAAAATATCTGGTATCCTGGTGCATTTGGTTAGTTCCGATAATTTCTTTTCTCTTATGGGATGTGTGGAAGGCATGGAAGAGGAGGGATATTTGGATTCCAGGACATGCTCTTGTTCTCAATGCCTTTATTATCCAATTTCTCTCTTTTATTGATTATTCACATATCAATGTATATTCAGGAATTAGCTAACAAATAAAAGAGGTGGTGGTCGTTTTGGTTAAAAATCACCTAGTGATTGATAGCGGAAGACCTATGATGTGTGTGGTCATGGCTTATTTTCTTCTAGGAATGGCCTATTCAGGATCTACTATGGTGGGGAGAGATCTTACAACATTGGCATTGAGTAAAATACTCAATATTGTTTCTGAGCTTCATTCCATTTGGAAAGTGAAGCAGCCAATTGAATTATCGAGTGCTTCTCCTCCCAACTTTAATCTAGAGACCAAATGGTATGACATAGAATGGTCCATGGTGTCCAAAAAATATACACATAGAAACCTGGTGAGGGAGACCCAAATATGTGAGTTGCGGAAATCCTTGAATCTCAGGGCCCTGATGGTACCCGTGATCCTGTGCACGTCTACGAATTCCTTTAACATATCATAGGTATGGTTTCCTGTTGTGGAGTTGTCAAAGTTGGTGGAGATATCAGGATACCAAAATACAACCTCTATGGAAATATGTGATACATTTGCATTGAGCTTCCAAAACGGTGGAGCTGCCAAGTAGAAGGATCAACGACCACATATCATCTGTTCAAGGTGAGGATAATTGAGATAAAGAATCTACGTGGTGATTTGGTTAAATATTAAGAATTAAAACATTGAATGACAATGTGAAAAATCATGGGATCGGATCGGTTAAGTGATCACAGGCAGGACAAATAGGGATTTGCAATTTTCAATCTATTTAATTTTGGATGTGACTGTGTGCACCGTGTGGTGCTAGTAGTGATGAAAATGACCGATGGCATCATTTCAAAATCTCCAAGTAATGACATTACCATGAGGAAGATAAAGAAGATGACATTGTTTCAAATCCTCCAACCCATATGATGACACTGTATATTGATAAAATTCCAGTGGGTTTATGAGCATGAGAATGTTGTGGGAGGAATTTGTATAATGTGAAATGAGAATGTCTTTGACGACAATATGGTGTGAATAAATATGCTAGAGAGGATTATGAGAGAGGCCTATACAATAATATATTATTGTGACTATTTTATGATACCGACAATGATCTAATATGTGCAACGTAAGCCTGTAGAGGCCATCCTGCCTTCTTGTACGTTGTGGGAAATGTTAGCGCTGCATCGTTTTGGTATGAGAGCCTAAATTGTTTTGAAGGCCAAGGATAAAGAGGATTTGTGCAACTACCAGATTAATGCTTTGGGATTCGAACCTTGTTCATGGTTGGCATTTGCATCTTCTTGGAGCCAAGTCTTTGGCATATCCAGTGTCAATTATGATACAAACTGTCCAGTGTTGTTAAGTATGTCATGATCACTTGAACCACTTGTGCATGTTTATGTCAAATGATATTCACGAGAAATGCATATGGAAAAGTGTAAGATTGGAACGATTACCTTGGGCAAAAGAAAAGATAAGAACTATGGTTTCCATGTTTTGGATTACCTGTAATTTTCCATTGGAAGCAATGGCTAGGAAAGAGGTGATTGATTGAATGTAAATCCATTGTATAGTCAATTGGGAATGAAAACAAAATCCTCTTGGATGGAAAGAACCTTGATTCGAGTGTCTAATTTTGTGAAGGCGCATTTGGCAATATGGAAGGGGAAACAATGGAAAATAGGCAATGTTATTGTTGTGTAGAGAGGTATATGTCAAATTTGTTGCTGCAATTATAGGTGAGGAACCATTGATGCACATGGTGTTCTATTGTGAATACTCTTTGCATTAATATGTTGATTGGGATACAATTGTGCATGCATTTTATTCATGATAGAATCATGGTTCATAGAAGAGGCAACCAGTCACGAGGGTTGGGGTATGGATTTTTCCTCAGTCATAGTTGGAGCATACAGTGAGGTAGACTGGATAATAGGGTTTGTTTTGGGATTAGAAGTATGACATATGAGATCTTCCTTGGTAAGGGAAAATATGTTGTGGAGATCTTAGTCTCATACATTACTATTTGGGATTAGAAGTATGACATATGAGATCTTCCTTGGTTAGGGAAAATATGTTGTGGAGATCTTGAAGATGTTCAGGGTGTTGTACTGTAAACCGATGGCATCAAATATGAAGTTGTTGGATGATATGACTTCAGAGGATATGGATGCCACATTATACAGGCAAATGATTAGATCATTGATGTATTTGACAATACACGACCAACTATATGTTTTGTTGTGAACACCTTGAGTCAGTACATGGTTGACCCCAGACGTGTTCACCTGATTGTAGTAAAACATGTGATGAGGTACCTTAAAGGTACAATGGATTATGGGATCAAGTATGTTGCAAACAATGAGATCAATCTATTTGTATATTTGGATTCAGATATGGTTGGTAATGTAGCAAACTGGAAAATTACATTGGGATATTGCTTCACTTTGGGATCCATCATGATTTCATGGATCAATAAGAAGAAGTCATGTGTAGCACTCAGTACGGATGCGACATAATATGTGGCAGCATGTGAAGCAAGTCATGAAGCAGCGTGGCTTCAGAAAGTGTTGAATGGATTATTCGATATTGCAATGGAGGCGACTTGTATCTTGTGTGACAACTAGAGTTGTATAAAGTTGTCGGAGAACCCAATGTTTCATGATAGGTCGAAGCATATCAAAATCATGTATCACTATATCAGGGATATGGTGCAGAAGGGAGTAGTGAGGCTCCAATATGTGGCTACTAATGAGAAGGTTGTGGATGTGCTGATAAAGTCATTTTCAAGGACGAAGTTCGAGTACGTCAGGGACAATATCGGCGCAGTCCCTCTTCAGAGGGAGTAATGGATTCAGATGTTATCACAGGGTAGTGGATTTCATGATGACATGTTGTAGCTATTGGAGAGATACCCACCGACCCTGGATGCATGTTGAAGAGATGAGGCACAAATGTTATTGCAGGGTACTTGATTTCATGCATAAGATATCCGATTTTTCTACGGGAAACTAGATAGTCTCATGATGACATGTTGTATCTATTGGAGAGATACCCACCGGCCCTGAATGCATGTTATGAAGTCACTATGGATTTCTTGTGATGTATTGATTCATGTGTATGACAATCAATGGTCATGAGCTCATGTGGATGGTGACAATGTTAGAGTCTGTGTCAGATATAATACATTCCTCATTAAGATGGAGTGTTAAGATTTTATGTAATTTTGGAAGTTATTCCTAAGTGTAATTGTGAAAGGGTTTATTGATAAGTCATGTCTTTTAGGTCTTTTAGAGTATAAATAAAGGTTATATCGAGTCATTTTGATCACTCATTGAATATAAGTAAAAGAGAGTAGTACACACTTATCTAGGAGGCTATTCTTGGTTCATGTTCGGGTCTCTTTGGTCTTGATTTTGTGAAAGAACATTGTATGACATTGTACATGTTGGAGGAATCTATACTGAGGAAAGTTTGCAGGGTTTTCTCCTCCTTGAGGATTTCCCTAAGGATATATCTTGTTGTTCTGCAAATATCTATCTTTCAGTTGTGATCCTTTTTCATATTAAATAATAATAATAATAATAATAATAATAATAATATATATCATCTCTCTTGAAAAATCAACAACTTCGACATGTGTGACTCAATTCACTGATGATTGCATGAATCAATTAATTAGGACTAGGTGGCATATTACTCCATTTTATATCAGAGACTGTCTAGATCTCTCTAGATCACTACTATGGCGACTTCACTTAGCCATGTTGAGTATATTATGTGTATTTTACCATTTTACTCGCACAATGAATACAATTCTTGATTCTTTTCTCTCATCTCTTCTCTCCTTCTCTCAATTTGCAAGCTTTGTACAAATTGTTGTTAGCTAGATTCTCTATGCAGGTTTCACCATAATTCTACACCTGCACCCTCATAATAAGTCCCCCACAATATCTTCCCCCATCCCCACCCTAAAAAAAGTTTTCACCAATATCTCCCCCAAACTCATTATGAGGGTGGGGTTGGGGAGAGATATTGGAGAAAACTTAATAAGTTTTCTTGGATGGTGGGGAAAGATATTGGGGACACTTAATATTATGAGGTTGGGGGTGGAGGGAAATATTGGGGGAAATTTAATAAGTTTTATCTGGTATCTCTCCCCACCCCCACCCAACTTAAGTTTTCCCCAATATCTCTCCCCACCTTGACCCAACTTATTATGAGGGTGGGGGCACCCTTTTCCCCAATATCTCTCGCCATCCTCACCCTCACCCTTGAGGGTGGGGAAGAGGAGGGGGGGGAGGGTGATATTGGGGAAAAATTATTCCACCCTTGAGGGTGGTGGTGGATGGAGATATTCGGGAAAAATTGGGTAGGGGGAGATATTGGGAAAGCTTATTAAATTTTCCAGTTTTTCCCAATATCTCCCCCCAACCCAAGTTTTCTCCAATATCTCCCTTCATCCTTAATGCAAACTTAAAAGAAGTGCTTCAATGATTTCCCCTAAAATATATTTCATTGTTATACTTATGTATACTCACTAATAATAATAAGTTATAAATTTTGTTAATTGATCACATTTAATTCGTTTATAAATTTTGTTAATCGATCAAATTTAATTGGTTTATATATTCATGATAAGCCTAAAAAATAAAAATAAAAATTATTCATTTAAAAAAAAACTTTGATAAACAAAAATATCCCATCTCCTCTTCTTCACTTAATAAAATTTTAAATACATATACCTCTCTATATAATTATAAAGATTGCCACATAAAGCTCATGAACATTGAGCTAAAAGGCACAACCAACCTAATAAAGTAAAAATAAAATAACAAATTTAAATGGTGATGGTTGAAAGTTCATAGGATTATTGGTAAAAGAACCTTCCACTTTGATCATTGTCATGGCTCCACACTTTGAAGAATTTTCGTAATTGTACTCTCACTCCACATAGGATTATTGGTAAAAGAACCTTCCACTTTGATCATTGTCATGGCTCCACACTTTGAAGAATTTTCGTAATTGTACTCTCACTCCACATTGATCTTTTACTTTAAAGGTACATTCACACCTATTAACCACTCCGTGAATGCCTTTTACTTTTACCTTTTTATGACAAAAAATAAAAATAAAAATAGAATGCATTATCAAACAAAATTTGACTATCTATCACTATACATTATCAAACAAATTTTGACTATCTATTACTATTTGTTAGTGGTATCTTTTATTGTAGTATTTTTTATTCACATTGTTAGTATAGTATTTTTATAAAATTCTATTTTTTCAAAATTATTTTTAGTATAGTATTTTTAGAAAAAAATTAAAACATAATAATTTGTAATTTATTATGTTTTAATTTTTTTCTCTTTATAAATAGAATAAATAGAAATGATGTATTATTAATAAACTATTTATAAAAAATTGATGTATTATTAATAAGTAAGTTATAAATTTGTTAATTTTATAGTTTAATTTTAAGTTTTTAGTATATTTTAATTTTAGTTTGGTATATTTATGAAATTTAAAATTATATTATATTTATAAAAATTAAAAAAAAAATCAAATAAATTTAAAACATTTTATAATCATTTTTTTTAAAATTAAAAACAATACATCTTACAGTTTTACAAGTTGATTATAAGAAGTACTTATTGTACAAGTATAAATTGACTAATATAAAGATAAAGAAAGATAGACTTCCTATCATGTCATGGCTTAAAACATTTGTACATGCCACTCAAAATTAAAGAGAGTAGACTAGAGATCTATTTTTAGGTTTTTTTTTTTTAATTGTAATTAAAGATGATATTCATAAAAATATCAACAATATTATTTAATTATTATTTTCCTACAATAAGAAAATCTAAATTATCTTTTTTATTGCTATTGTCTTGAAAATAAATATTGTAAAATAAGATCAAATTCTTTGAACTATATAATGAAATTAGGATAAGGAGAAGCTTGATAGACTTCCTATCATGTCATGGCTTAAAACATTTGTACATGCCACTCAAAATTAAAGAGAGTAGACTAGAGATCTACTTTTAGGCTTCTTTTTTGAAGATCTACTTTTGAGCTTCTTTTTTGAACTGTAATAGAAGATGAAGATGATACCCATAAAAATATCAACTAACATTATATAATTATTTTTTTCCTACAATAAGAAAATCTAAATTATCTTTTTTTATTGCTATTGCCTTGAAAATAAATATTGTAAAATAAAATCAAATTCTTTGAGCTATATAATGAAATTAAGATAAGGAGAAGCTTGATAGACTTCCTATCATGTCATGGCTTAAAACATTTGTACATGCCACTCAAAATTAAAGAGAGTAGACTAGAGATCTACTTTTAGGCTTCTTTTTTGAACTGCAATAGAAGATGATACCCATAAAAATATCAACAACATTATATAATTATTGTTTTCCTACAATAAGAAAATCAAAATTATCTTTTTTTATTGCTATTGCCTTGAAAATAAATATTGTAAAATAAGATCAAATTCTTTGAGCTATATCATGAAATTAGGATAAGGAGAAGCCTTAAAATATTTTGGAATGAAAAAAATTGTAAAATTTGCAATTTTAACAATGTAAAAAATGAAAAATATTTAAAAAAAAAAAACATAATTTATATAAAACTTAAATTTTATTTACAAAACAATGTCATTTTATATTTATGATGATGATGATGATGATGATGGTGATGATGATTAACCGAGACCGAAATGGTATATGAGACTTTAAGAGGGTAAGGGATTACTTGCAATTCTTTAGAATTTTGTTTCTATGCTTAAAAAGTATTAAGAGAAGCTTTCCAAGATCACGATAGTTTTGTTGAGTTAAAAGGTTAGGAAGGTTGGTAGTGTGACAAATATTTTGAAATTGAGATCTAATATGGGTATAGGCTTGACAATCTAAGAGAAAGTGTTTTTCATCTTCAACCTTTTTAGTGTCACAAATGTGACACACTCTTTCATCCCATGACATTTTAGGAATAGAACAACGCCTACTTTCACTATGGAGCTCATGAGAATTTGTTCGTATCTTAGCAATGCTTATTTTTTTCTTTACACTTGTCAAAACACAGAGCTAATTTTGATCTTCTAGATTAGGGTTGATTGCATCTCTATAATACCTTAATTTTCTTTTTTCCTCTAACTCTTTATCAGACTACATTTTCTCCTTAAACTTTGATTTAATGATATTTTTAATAGTATCCTTATTTTTTAAAATGGTCTCTTCCATGATTCCCCACTGACTTAGTTAAAATTAGACATCTTTATTAATACATTAAAAAACAAAATGATAATCTTATTTTTAAATAATTAAAAAAAAATAAACCAATAAAATAATATAATTATTTCTTCTCTATTAAAATTTAATAAATTTTAATAAAACAATGTTAATCTCAATAAATTATAAAATAATCATCCTTATTACCCAATTACAATTAATTTTTAAATTATAAATATATATATCTTACTTTTACTCGATAACATTGCATTGTGGGCATCATCCTCTCCTACAAATTATAATCAATCAAACTTATTATGTTATCTAATTATTTTATAATCAATCAAACTTATTATATTATCTAATTATTTTAAAATTTATAAAAAAATTGTATTTTATTTTTTTAATATTATTAATTTTTATTTTTTAAATGATAATTTTTTTTAATTAAACATATTTTTATTTTTATATAATATAATGTATTTTCAAAATTTTCAATTATAAAAATCTATGTAGTCAAACTAAATTATAATTAATTATAAAAATCTATGTAGTCAAACTAAATTTATTTGGTGATTCATATAAAACATTATATGAAATATATTAAAAATGATGAATAAATGGAACACCATAGAACTTTACATAATCCTAACTACCATATTCAAGGAAAAGTGAAATATAATTTTGTTTTTAATTCTCCATTTTTTTGGTAATATGGAAGCATAATTGGAACAATTAAACCATATTCAAGGAAAAGTGAAATATAATTTTGTTTTTAATTCTCCATTTTTTTGGTAATATGGAAGCATAATTGGAACAATTAAGTTTATAAGTCTCAAATGTGTGGGATGCAACAAGTTTATAAGTCTCAAATGTGTGTGATGCAGGTGAGTATGACTAATGATAATAAAAGAGTGAAACATACTCAAATGTGTATGCAAAAAGTTTATAAGTCTCAAATGTGTGTGATGTAAGTGAGTATGATTTAAGTTATAGTATAGATGTGATAAGAAAAAAGTAAAACATACTTTAAGTGTAAATAAAGAAAATGCATGAGAATCTAAGTGTAAATAAAGAAAAGCATGAGAATCAAAGGAAATGTAAATAAAAAAAGTATTAGAGTCAAAGGTAAACAATGGAGGGAATGTGATGTTTTTAATACAATAAAAAATAATGTGACTAGAAAAATGTAAGGTGACTATGATTGAGTGAAATGTAAGGTAAGTATAATGTGACTAGAAAAATGTAAGGTGACTATGATTGAGTGAAATGTAAGGTAAGTATGATTGAGTGAAATGTACATTAAAAACAATAAGAATATAATAATATTCATGTCCAACAAGTTATTATAAAATTGGTTAACAAAATTCAGAAGTACAAGTAAGGTGAGTATGATTGAGTGAAATGTACATATAAAAAACAATATGACAATATAATAGTATTCATGTCCAAAATTTACTATAAAGTTGGTTAACAAAGTTACTATAAAGTTGGTTAACAAAATTTAGAAGTACAAAAGATGTGAATAAGTAATGCATGTACAAACACAATTTTTATAACTATTTTATTAAACCTAAGAGTTAACTAATGTCAATCACACGTTCTCATTGTAGGTACAAAAGAAACAAGATTGAAACCATGTCAATCACACGTTGTCGCTATTGAGGAAGCTCTTGATTTTTTGAGTACATGACTAAAGTTAAGGAAGCTCTTGAGAGTGCAAAGCATCACAACATGACTAAAGGAAGCTCTTGATTTGAGAGTACATGACTAAAGTTAAGGAAGAGGATGGCTCTTGGTTTGGTTTAAGTGCAAACCAAACCAAGTGTACATGGTAAGAATGTGATAGTGAGTGCAAATGATGAGAACAATGAATGGATATAGCAAAGGAAGCGGGTTAAGGAATGACGAAAGGTTATCATGGAAAACAAAGAAGTCATTAAAAATAGATAAAAAGTTGGGAAAAAAATAATAAATAAAATAATTGATATTTAAATTGAATTAAAACAAAATTAATGTAAATAATACTATTTTAAAAATTACCATTATATATGAGGAGAAACTTAAATTGCATGTTATAAATTTTATTTTTATATTTATTGTGATTTAAGAATAATAAGAATATATAAGTATATTGTCATAAGATTATTCAATTTAATTTCAAAGTTTTATATTTTTAGTTTTTTTTCGTAATTCTGAGTCTTTGTATTACTGATAAGGAGAAATTATACAATTTTTTTGTTGTTGTTGACATGCTCGCAAGGAAACCAGACCAACAACAAAACATAACATTGTCATTGAGTAGTTGTTTGGTATGTCCAACATCTATAACTGATAAATTAAAACAGGGATATCTTCTAGTTCCTTTATGTGGACTTCTTTTCTTATTCAATCTACTAAATAGAGGTGGTAAGCCCAAACCTCTCTGGTAATTTAATAAAAACCACTGATGGAACAATATAAAAACTTAGCTAATGGTTTTGCCTGCCACCTCTGGAACTTGGGGCTGAGCATATTCCAAATTGGGCAAGTCCATGCCAGCAATCAGGTTCAACTTGTGGTCGACCAACTTGACCTGGAGATGCACGTCACCGAGTTGTAGGAGGACTTCTTCATGGGCTTCATGGTGGTCCAACATAACTCTGCCCATTAGAGTCTTCAGGTGCCAATAAATGTCCACAGTTTTCAAGTACTGCGAGGACCACCCACGACGGAGCCAGTATCAGGAACCTACAAGTTGGTGGTCTCCTTCACCTTGTCGTCCAGGATAAACTTCCTTAGAACGTGAACATCAACCTCGACCAGGTCTATTTCTGATTGAAATTCCGAAGGGGTGACTAAGCAATAGGTGTTAGCTGAGTTTTCAGCCACGTCCACTAGTCGAAAGCCCGACCGGGTTTTGGGTTTGTGCAAGGTGCCCCCACGGCCTCAACTGGAAGAGATTCCCCTATCCATATCAGAGGAATTGAAAAACTAGAACGCAAGACATAGGAGCGATAAGGGGGAGGAAGTGCCCACCGTAGGGTGCAACAGGGAAGTCATGTAGGGGAACAAGGGACAAGAGAAACAAACATCCAGAGAAAAGTAGTAATGCAACCAGAAGGGGATGCAACTAACATAGCCACCCAGTGCCATGGCCCATGAGTGTAGGATTCTCCCATGATTATCGAGGATATGGGCCGTATCTGCCATAAAACTGAGCTGCTTTGCCACCTTCCCATACCGCATGTGAAGGACAGGAGGATTGAACATGTGAGGAGCATGAAGAATCATGATGTGAATGTCAGGACATGGACGCTCAATTGCTAGGAAAATACAACGATGGGGAGAATTAAACCACATGAGGATGTGAGGTGGGTGATAGAGGCTACTGGCAGTTGTCCGCAACTCTGGAGGCCAGGTGGGTGGGGGGTCGGGGACCCACTGACGCTTTGATTGAATCCCTGACACTCCATACAAGGGGGATTGGTCATGGGCAAGACCAATTTATATCCTTAATTCTCAAACACTCATATTTCTTTTAATTTTTTACAATTTTTCTTTAAATATATATATTTTTAAGTTTTATTTTAGATTGATAATCATTATATATATTTATAATTAGTATATTTA
>ML787129.1:449729-469356 GCA_009831015.1 Picea engelmannii | reverse complement strand
TCTTCCAGGACTCACTATTGGATTACCAGTTTGGTTGTTCCCCACTCTGGTGATCCCAAATCCTCCCAATGTTTCAGTTGCACCTAATACTTTGGATGTCAATACACCACCCACACATCAACCTCACGTCGAATTTTCGCCTTCTTTGCCCATCAAGTCTCCTTCCATTTCTCCTTCTTCACCTAGTGAAAGATCTAAATCAAGTAGCTAGGTTGATCAGAAGAAGAAGAAATGGAAAGAGAAGAAGAAGAAGAGCCTGAAAAGGACCAAGGCCCCAACAACATCAGATGTTGGCTCTAAGAAACCAGTTATCGTTAATAGTACTGGGAGTGTTGATGAGATCAACAAGATTAAAAGGAAGAATCCAAAACCCAAATTCCCTTGCAACCTTTGTAAGGGTGACCACTTTCTGAGGGATTTCCCCGATCTTACCCAGGTCTTAGAAATGCGGTCCTCCATGTCATCGGCCTCTGTCGGTCATGTCGACGATACCCCATCAACTAGTGATGTTCAGGGTGGTAAGAAGAAGAAAACTGTCAAATTCCCTTGCATGTTATGTAAAGGTAATCATTACTCTCACCTTTGTCCTCGCATGGACAAGGCTTCTTCTCTTTTGGAAAAACTTCAACTTCCAAAAGGTTATCATAATCTTTCCTCCGACCCATCGTTGGTTGATGGACTGGTAAATCCGGTTCCATCCTCAGTCAGTCTAGTTGATCAGGCGGTCAATCTAGTTTCCTCCTCGATTGAACCACAAAACCAAGTAGCTGATCCAGTTCCATCATCGATCAACACCGCTCTTCATCAAAAGAGTGACACCAAAGTGGTCAGTTTGTTTTCATCCTTAGTCGATCCCACTCTCCTGTTAGAGAGTGACACCAAAACGGTCGATCTGTTTCCACCCGTCAACCCCATTCTTCCCTTGGAGAATGAAACTCAAGTGGTCGATTCGATTCTGTCATCGATCGATCCCATTCCTCCATTAAGGAATGTTAAAGTGATTGATCCATCTCCTTCCTTGGTCAGTCCCACTCTTCCTCTGAAGAGTGCTAAAGTGGTTGATCCAGTTTCACCATCGGTCGATCCCATTCCTCCATTGAGGAATGCCAAAGTGACTGATCCAGTCCCTTCCTCAGTCAGTCCCACTCTTCCTCTGAAGAGTGCTAAAGTGGTCTATCCAAGTCTACCATTGGTTGATCCGATCCAATCATCGGTTGATCCTACTCTCCTTCTAGAGAGTAAACCTGATACTGCCCATGTTTTTCTCATTAATACAGACTCTACCGTACGGGGGGGCATTCTGCCTTCTCCTGCGAAACCCCCTCCAAATAATGAGGCCATATTTTTTGATTGGGGTGTGCTAATTGGAACTCGTCTTCCCTCCCACATTCCTTTCCAGATTATAGTACAGGTTCATGGTCAGGACGTTCCTCAAACATTGATAGATGAAGGTGCGTCTGTTAGTATTTTGTCTTTTGTTGCTTGGTACGCTTTGGGTTGTCCACAACTTGCACCGGTTACACAGAATCTGTTAGCTTTTAATAGAAGAATTAGTCAACCTTTAGGGATCCTTCCTCAGTTTCTTGTAACTTTGGGAGGGAAAATTGTCTTTATCGATGTCATGGTAGTCTGAGACCCCTTGTATTTCACCTTACTCCTTGGACAAGATTATTTCTATGCTATGAAAGCTCTTGTATCCACCCTTTTCCGTGTGAAATATTTCCCTCACGATGGAAGAATTGTGACTATTGATCAACTTTCATTCATCGGCCCTGACTGGGTCACCTCCCTAAGTGGTTCTTATATGTGGCGTTGTCTCCCATGACCTCAACTTTCGACGATTTGGATCTGGTAGTTGACATGGTGATTTCTTCGGTAGGGTTATTGGAGCCTGATCTCTTTACCCCTGTCATGACCCTCGACATGTGTTCCTTCCACAATGATTGTCTTCCATCCGACGAAGATCTCTTGGAAGCCATGACTGAGTTTTGTCCCTTGACATGGTGTCCTTCCAAAACATTATCCTCTTGGAAGCCATGATCAAAAAGAAGTCACGAAGATAGTTTCTCTTCTCTATGGCAAGCTCGTTAAAACATGAAATAGAGGCCACTAGCTTTCATGCTGCGGGCATAATGAGCATAGTTTCTCTTCTCTATGGAAAGCTCGTTAAAAAATGAAACAGAGCTCATGAGCATAGTTTCTCTTCTCTGTGGCAAGCTCGTTAAAAAATGAAACAAAGGCTTTGAGCATAGTTTTCTTCTCTGTAGCAAGCTCGTTAAAAAATGAAACAACAATCTGGGAATCGAACCCGGAACCTTGAGCATAGTTCTTTTCCTGTGTCAAGCTTGTTAAAAAATGAAACAATCACCTCTCCCTTCAAGTTGAGTCTTTCGCCAGATCTCGTAGATGTCAAGTCGAGTCTTTCATTAGGTCTCATTTTTGAACCTTCATTTCATCCACCTGTATCCTTTTTCTCCATCTAGCACAGAAATTGGTGACAACCTCAAAGTCGGTGAATGAATTGAAGCTTGGGGGGCATGTCTCCAGTCTTTGATGATCATTCTGGAGTCAAGCCACCAGCTTTCAAGCTGGGGGCATACCAAGATTAGTCTTTGTTCTTTCTCGTGCTCGTAAATACATGAGAATGCAACCAGGTAAACTTTTATCTCTTTTTCGGAACCGTACGGATATACGACCACACGAAAAAGGAACCCCCCTGGAGTCTACTTTAAACTCTTTTCAGACTCTCTAAATACGAAAAGATTATCAAGTGATCTTTCTTCCTTCACACTCGTTAAAAGGTTAGAAAGGGCGTCTTTCGAGCGATAGTTTACCCCTTTTTCGGTCTCGTTAGACTACTATACGAAAAAGGAACTGAGAGAGTTCTCTTTTGAGTGTTTTTCCAAACTCTATAATCTCAAAAAACCTTTGAGTTTTCTGTCTTTGGACTCATTAAAGCACACATTGATAGGCCCATATGGGACCAAACCCTTACTTCTTTCAGTTCGTTAAACAAAGGAAGAGGAACTTACCGAATGTGAGTTATATCGAGCATGTGTTATCCTCCTCGAGCTCATTAAATAAAAAAGAGGTACTCATCTATATAGATGGGGGAAAAAATTGAAAGGAGCAAGCCAAGCAGTCTCTTGAGAACATTATCTAGCAGTTTTTAGAGTCTCCCTTGAACACGACACTTTGTCATTTGCACACATCATAATTCGTTGAACCTCTGCATTGAGCCAATCCTTTGAGTTCCTTTCATTCCTTTGGGTCACCCGACACAAGTCACAGTATCCACTGCACAGTTTTGGTCCATGTCATGTTTTGTTGTTGTGCCTCAGTGTTCAAGGGAAGTATCCACCTCTAGAGTCAGCCATCCCAAATATCTTGCCTCAAAACCTGTGTTAGTCCATGTCCATTTGATCTACCGATTACATCTCTATGTTCGTTTCATGTCGTTGATGGGGGATACATCAAGGCCCTCCCTCGACGAGTCTATTCCTGTCGAATTCAACACATTATCTAGGAATTAGGCTTAGAAACTAGTTAGTACTTTGGGACCTGCATGCCTCAATGGTAGGCCTCCTCACATCCGATAGTAGGTTTACATCATTGACCTCTGATTAGATGATTCCATGGATGTTCGACCTCACCTCATCTATTCACATTCGCTGGAATGTACTAAGGTACCTTGGGAATCATTGACATTAATGGTGATCTCCCTCGCACTTGTTAACGGTTCACACCATTGACCGGTAATCAAGTGGTTTCTACCATGTTTGACATCAAGACATCTATTCACATGGTTATATTCATACCATATTGGAATTGGTAACAAGACCCTGGGTTGAGTGATTACTCTGATGTACTTTTCCCAGGTTGCATTGGAGTTTCTCTTGAACAATGACACATATACTGTCACATAGATCCACTTTGTATTGGTCGTGGCTATGTCTTGTCATCTCGTAGATCCACTGTGTATTCTTCGTGTCTACGACCAATTCATGTCATTAGAGTATAGATCCACAGTGTATTTTCGGTGGCTATACCTTTTATCAATACAATTATGGATCCGCAGTGTATTTTATGGCGGCCATATCTTGGAAGTCTTGATCACCCAAGCATAGGTATGCCTGCCTTGGGTTTTGAAACATGTCATAATATTTGTTGGATGTTTGTATGCAGCTTTTGTCAGGTTCTCTATGTCTATACCCTTGCTTGAAAGTCTACAAAGTATTTCAGTTATCAGTTCCTATCTTCTAACTTCATACTTTGGGGGGCAATCTGTTACACATAAAAATTACTCACTTTGATAGTGTCGCAAGTGTCGTCATTACAAAGGTCGCAAGTGTCGCATTTTTCTCACAAGGTCGCAAGTGTTGCATGTTGCTCACAAGTGTCTCAAACATCAAACAAAGCATACTTCCATGATGCCTACGTCGTTCCTATAACGACATGAGAAGGACACTTGAAACACCTCAAACATCTGATTTGGAAGAGGAGAAATGAGTCAACAGGCTTGCAAACCTTTTTCCATCTGAAAGCACCTCAAAAACTGAGTTTTTGGAGGGGAGTGCTCCCCCTTACACTATCTCAGAGCGTCGACGCTCCCCCTTACATTGTCAGGGAGCGTTATAAATCTCCTCTGGCCCTTTTGAGGGAGCACTATAGATTTTGAGAGCGTTGGCGCCCCCCTAAAGCCTACTAGGGAGCTCTACAGTGCTCTGATGGCCCTTTTGAGGGAGCTCTACCTATTCTGGGCAGTTTTTGAGTTGTTGAGAGGAATGGGGAAAGGATATTTTCATTCTTAGAAGGCAGTTGAGTTCGAATCCCTAGTCCAGCCATGATCTTAGGGCAGATCCTCAACTGAAGGAGGAAAATCCTCACCTTCCCCAAAGATATCTCAAGATTTTTGAGCCTCTCCAAGGCTATATAAGCAAGCTTTCTAATGGTGAAAGGGGGACTGAAAAAGGAGAATCACACCAAACTTATGATCTCATAAGTGGTGCTGGAACAGAGCTGATTGGGGGGAACTGCTAGCATGAAACCTATGATCTTGTAGAAAACACACAGTTATCCAAAGGAGAGTGATCAGTGAAGCTGTTGTTATCCAGGTTGTTGATCTTTCAGGCAAGGGTTAGATGAAGAGGACTTGACGAAGCTGTCTCATTCGCATCTACGATTGTAAGTATTGTTGTCGTTATTCTAATCAATATGACACGCTTGGCTTGTTTCTTTCTAGTTTGTGTCTAATGTTACATGAACTTATCATTCATAGATAGATCTATTTTCAAGCTAATATCAATAGAATAGGAAGTGGTCGTATCTTGTTTTGTCCACAGGATCCAGCGAGGAGCAAAGGATCGAAGCGCAACTAGGAGAGTGCAGGGACAAACGTCGATAAAGAGGTACTTCTATTTACTTCCCTTCTCATATGTTAGTTTGGATAGATTTGAAAGGAAGTCAGTGTCCACGTTAATCATTTTCTGTCTTAGAGTTAGGGTCAATCTCTTTGAGGCAATCTACCTGTCCGCAGGGATATTTTCCTACAACAATCACTCTCTGAAAGGTGGCACTGACATTTATGAGCCCAAAGGGCATCTTCCTATAAGTGTAGGTACCCCATGGAGTACGGAAAGTGGTTTTGAGCTGGTCTGGGGGAGACATAAGGACTTGGTTATATCCTGAAAAACCATCCAACAATGATAATCTTTCAGAACCAGATACTTGTTGAAGGATCTGTTCCATGGGAGGAACAATGTAGTTGTCTTTATCAGATGCTTGGTTTAAATTTCAGAAATCGATATATATTCGAATTTCACCACTCTTCTTCCTGACAGGGACAAGATTAGAGACCCACTGGGTATGTCTTACCGAGAAGATTATTTTAGCATTCAAGAGTTTGTTTAATTCTTTCTTGATTATTGGTTCAAGTTTTGGGTGCATCTTTCTTAACTTTTTTTAAAAAGGTTGGGTCTGGGGTTTCATGGGAATAATGTGTTTTATGATGTTAGGATCAAAAGTCTTTAGGTCGTCGTACATCCAAGCAAAGACAACTTTAAATTCTTTAAACATCTTAATAAATGTTATCTTTTCTTGCTCAGAACATCCCAACCCCAAATTGATGCATTGTGGGTTATCTTTAGTTCCTAAATTTACCTTTTCATGTGTCAAGGAAGAACTATTCGTTTTACAATTCATTGATTTTCTAAATTTATCGTGAAGATCATAAAATTTTTCTAATCTAACCATAGATTTTGGGATAGAGTTTACCATATCTAATGTAGACTCCGGGGATCTTAGATCTAGTATTATCGTAAAATCGTGAAGGTTTTCGTTGTGGGTACCTTTGTCAATAACTGCGCCTTGGCAAATCTCGTCCATGTGCAGAAAAATGATGATATGTTGATCGTCATCAAAGACTCTCCAATTTTTTATGTTGTCCGAGACGGATGGTCTGAACAACAGCTCAATGGAAAATGCATTCGAAGATAGGCCTTCTGCAGGAAAAAGTTTTGAGGCGACATTAGCTAACAAATCAGCCACAAAATTATTCAATCTGGGGATAGAATTAATGTTAAACGCAGAAAACTTGTTCATTAAATTCCATACCTCATTCTGATAGCTTTTCAGGTGTGGAGATAAACAATGGATAGAATTTTTTACCTGTCTAACCACAATTTCTGAATCACTAAAGACAACCAAATTTTGAATCTTCAAATCTAGTACTTTTCTGAGACCTTGCAGGAGTACCTCGTATTCGGCCATATTGTTTGTGCATTCAAATTATAACCGACAAGCGATCAAAGTTTTGTTACCTGCTGGATCAATGAGCACACACCCTGCACCAACTCCTTCCTTAGATTTAGATCCATCGAAGTAAAGAGACTAGATTTGATTTTCGTCAGGTGCATGTGACCATTGAGAGAAGGCTATTAACTGTGTGCATGTCATAATTTCAGACTATTGTTCCAGATCAGTAATGGTAGAAGTTTCAGCCATGAAATTGTCAAAAAAAGTGTCCATCCCCTATATTTCAGGTGAATTGGTGGAAGCAGAGAATGGTTCATTGGGATCATTTAAATCAGTTACCATGAACTTAATATAACGCTCATGATTTACCTTGATTCTGTTAGGCTTTCCATTCTCAGGCAGCCACAAGTGAGACCAATTCATTGCGAAATAACCATGTAGCTGTTCGGACCAATCTCTACTTAAAAACAAGCCATATACTTCGTGGATATCAAAAACAATAATATCAATAACTTGATGGACTTTAGGATTAGATGATAATCTGATAAGCACATTTTTTAATTCACCTATTACTTTAACACTAGTTCGATCAAGCTGAATAATTTTTAGGCTGGAAGGTTGAACTTCGGCATTGATTTTTTGGCAGACAGACCAAGGCATTACGTTTGACGATGCACCTGAATCTACCATACAGTTATGTACATTCCTATTGAAAATTTCAAAATTCAACAAAAAGGGTGGGACATTTCTGCGAGTATTAACAACATAAGTTTGTTGTTTTTTAGTCGCAGCCCCTGAAACTAGTTTATCTACATTTGTTACACTTTTTACAACAAAGTCTCTTTTATCAGAAGACTCTGGCGTTTTTTTGACGGAGACCTTTTGAGGTGTTTTGGGGATGTTTTCAACAACTTTGTTGTTGTTCGGATTGTTGTTTTTGTTGTTTTCTGCAATATTCTGCAGCATCTTTTGCAGAAGAAAAGGGAATTTTAATAATTCGTAAACATAAATGTTAGCTCTAAGTTTTTTGAGATCCTCAATCAAATCATACTCTAAACTTGGGGCTGCTGAATTCTGTTTAGTTTCAATTGATTTAGACTATTTTGGAGTTGCATTAGTTACGATTTCAGAAGAAGATTTATTTGTTGTCTTGCTCCTGATATTGTAAGGATGCACTGTTTCGAAATTAGCTTGAAAAATGCTATCCGAAAAATGCCCGAAAATGTTGGGAGAGGATTCATCCTCTTCCACTATCTCTTGTTCATCCACATCTTCAGGAATCTCAAGAGGAATCAAGTTATCATGTGCCTCTAGAATCGTCTGAATAGAAAATTGTAAGATTTCTAGATTTGGGCCTTTAGAATTTGAGTTAGGTCGGTTTGTGGGAAAAGGATTTCTAAAAGGGGGTTTGTAAGGCCCTTTGCTTGAGGAAGATTCTTCAGCCGATCTTCTCAAATCGATAACCTTATTAGACAACTTTTGAACGACCTTCTGTAAGATTTCTAGATCCGAACTATCTAATTGAGTTTTATTTTGGGGAGGTCTAGGAAGAATTTCGATTTTCTTCTTGAAGGTTGAAGTAGTTTCTGCCTCGTTACAGATATTGTCTTTTAGGCTGAGAATATCTTTCTCGATTTGAATTGCTTCTTCGAAGGCTTCTAACAATGTGGATTTCTTGGACCTTTTTACCCAAATGCCTATGTTTTGGTGTAAGGATTTCGTGTAGTATGCGACGACAAGATTTTCGGTAGGCATTGAGTCCGTGGGGATTCAATTCTTTAATGTCAGGAACCTTTGATTGAAGTATTTTATATTTTATTTGGGGTTCATCTTTAAACTAGAGAGTTCCATGACTAGGACTTCAGGAGATTTTTCGTCTCCGAATTTCTCAAGGAAACAGGACTCAAATTTATCCCATGACACAATGGTGTGGGGTTGTTGGGAAAAGTACCAGGTAGAGGCATTGCCTTCAAAGGTGTAGGGAAAAATTCTACACACTATGTATTCATGTTCAACACTACGGAGCCCAATGGATAGCATGAATTTTTTGATATGATCCTCAACAATCTGCTTGGAATCTGGGTCAAATTTAGGGAGCCATTTCTCTGGATGTTGAGGCAAAGGATGTTGGGGCCTAGGTATGGCCATTGCATCTTGATCGAGCCAAGGTCTGGCAAGATTGTTCAGATTGGCCATAGGTGTGGGTGGTGTCAAAGGCTGAGATGAGGAACTTCCTTCATCTGATGATTCTTCTCCAGAAGAAGAAGGAGATGAAGGGGGTGGTGATGGTGGAATACCAGATCCTCCTGCTGCAGGAGTGAGGATGTGATCTGGATCCGTAGGGTTTAGGGTAAGATCGGTACCTTCAAGTTGCTCCATGATATCAGAGAAGTCTAATGGTTGGTTCAAGGGACGACCTAATTGTCTGATACGGGCCAAGGCACTGTGCGTCCTTATGAGGGATTGACGAACAATTTCTTGTATGTCGGTCCTTGGGGCGTTTGGAGTTACTGGTTCAATAGTGATCTATGGATTGTTGTTTGATGGGGTTGTTGTTTGAGGGACAATGTTGTTGTCATAATGACTTCTTGTTACTATAGGTGAGTGAGTAGGTGGGGGAGCAGTCTTGCGACCTCCTCGTGCCATTAATAGTATTCATGCCCTCCTTCTAGCGCCTTTTGTTGATGACCGAAATTGACCACTCGTCAACTGGAAGAGTGAATCTGGTCTGGGGTTGTCCAATTAGCCCAAGATGTTTGGATTAATTCACTTTGACAGGTTTAATGGCTCCTTTGGCCAATCTAAAGTCCTAAGGGAAGCAAAAAATAACTAAAATAAATGCAATAAATTACTAAATAATAATCGTTGAAATATATATGTACATCTAAATATATATATGCAGTTTATCTAATTAATATTTATATAATAGTTCTATTTATCATATATACAACATATACAAATAATGAGTTTTAATCTAAACTCATAGAAAATCGAATGTAAAATGGTTCTTTTAATGACAGTAATAAAGAAAGAAAAATTACTATTTGTTTTTGATTTGTTTTCTTGTTTATATGCATTCACAAGATCAAATATTAAACTACTTAATCAAACAGGAAGATATAGATAGCGAAAATTATACTATATATAAAAACTTCTATAATAAGCAAGCAAATAAAATAAAAGAATAAACTAACCTATTGATCATTTGAAGAGTATGTGTCCAACTGTCTGCGTAAATCATGCATCAGTCCATCCACGAGATAAATCTGTTGTGCACCTTGACATTGTTTGGTGCAAAGGCCAAACTGTGCGTTGACTGGTGTATTCAATTGATAAAACAATAAGACACAAAATAATTACAGTGATATAATAGATCACAAGCGATAACACATGGGATAAATCCTACAGTTACAGCTTGCATTTAATCCATCGACATATGTAAGGTAAACCTCATAAAGTGAATTGAAATATCATTCAATTGTTTTGCTAAAAATGAAGCATAAAATCATGAACCATGAAGAAAACTATCTTGACAACCAAAACAACCTGCGAAGACGAAATCTATCTGCAGTCATTCAATTACCAAGATAAACAAAATATATATCATAACCACATTCACAGATGACTAAAGCATAAAGTAAATATTGATTATGTCTAAATTCGAGTATAAACTGTTCACAATAAGCCCCAGGCCAAGATGCCTCTGTTTACAAAATGATAGGTTTATAAAGGCCTCAGGAAAGATAACTGTTTGTGTTCTTGAGATCAAATATTTGTTTCAAAAATAAAGGGGGATGCAACCACCCTGATCTTACTAAATCCTCCAAAACTAACTACAATTCATTTTTGTTCATTCAAAATACATCATAGATATGACTGGAAGGTCTCAAGAGTGCCTCAAATCAATTTTGAAATCATGGATCCCTAGAATATCCTGAGAGAAAAGAAAAATAGAAAGATTTCAGATACATTTTCTGTCATTAATTTACACAATTCGAATTAACAGAACTAGCTACAGAATCTTGTAATTCTATAGCTAGTTATTTTAGTAAATGAAATCTCATTTTATTTAATGAATAAAGCAAACTAATTTAATAATGAAATATAGCTTATTCAACAAGCCAAATAATCTAACAAACATGTTATTAATTTAAGAGATCATAACTCTAACCATGAAATCAAATCATATCATGAAACCTTGGAATTTACAATGGCTGTAGCGGCCTCAACGTTTTTAAATATCACATGACTTGTGGTCTTCAAACGTTTTTCTTCTCCTTGGATGATAGATTCAAGCCTGTGGTTTTTGCTTGTTAAAACATCGATCTGATCTTTTAAAACCTTGACCCATGACTGTAGAAATGGGATATCAGTATAATATCTATCAATCCATGATAGACAGACCTCACACTTTGACTGTGTGGCGGTTTCATCAGAACAAACAAGATTGTGGACCGGAGCGCCCTCCATATGGATAATAGATTCATTGAAAAGCTTGACACCAGGAAACTCTAGATTATCTTTCAAAAAGGGAGGTAAATTATCAACAAAGTTATAGGGTTGATTAGGGTCTGGCTCGAATGACAAAGGGTCTTCCTCTGCAAGGAATCTCTCAATTTCAAAGTTTGTGCTTTCATGAACTTTGATCATATTGATTGAACTCGGATGAGAATTTGACTTATTACGAAGTCTCCTAGAAATTAGCCTGCCAACTCTTTTGTTTTTAAAATTGATATCAATATTACTCTTGAATCTCTTTCCTGTAGGTTTCTTTACATTTTTAACGCAGTCATTTGGATGTGTAATCTGTTGACTGGCCTGTTGAATAACCTTGGGATCGATCAAAGGTTCGTTGTTAGGGGAAGAGACACAAGTCTGGGGAGGTGACAGAGATGTCATTGGGTGGACAAGGGTTTCCTCAACCATGATTTTATCTACCTCCCCCATATCAGGGTTACCATAGCCATTTCAGGTTATAAACGAATCCCAACTTTCATTATGTGACTCTAATTGATGTATGAGCAGGATTTTAACTAGGCCGTGATGAAAAAGGCTAGAGTCTGACCGCCATTTTTTATATCTTTTCCCCATTTTATAAAGACTCTTGAGTAAGTGATATGGCATATTCAAGGGAAAACCCATAAAAACCATAGGCAAGTGCAAATGATAGAGAAAGACCAAATCGAAATGTTCCTCACAGGTGACGAACTTCTTTAACACAACAAGTAAATCGTGCCACCGAGCTTTCAAGGTGGAAATGGGCATACCTTTATCACACCTTGTTATTTTCCGAGATGTAAACAACAAGGTCCAAGGAAATTCTTCCACTTTTGCATTTTTAAACCACCTTTGAATGCTTGTTGGTAACCTTGTGGCTTGACTCAGGAACTCCTTGGTAACCTCCAGTTGCACATCACCAACTTTGTCTCTACAACCATCAAAGGAGAAAGCAAATTCTTGGGCAACCTGTAAATTGAAACCCTGAAACTTCCTAATGAAAATGAGCTAGCCACTTCTCTCCAAATCTCCTCTGGCATCGTTGTATAAGAGTAGGGTTTGGATACCGTTTGGTTCAATTCTCACGATAGGAGCCATAGTGGACGAGAGGTTAATCAAACAAACATAGCATACAGGGAGGGTTTGTGAAAACAAAACAGAGCCATAACCCCAAGCCCAACAATGAACGTTGTAAATACTCATACAATGGGATGGAATCTTAATTGAAATGCATGCGAAGAAGGTTTGCGAAGCCCAAGGCCCTCCTTAGAAATGATGGCAGTCTGAAAATCATATGCCACCTTTGCATTCAGTACAAGCTAGGACCAAAGCATTAAAACGAAAATAAGTGCATGCATCGCGGGTTTGATCACCAAGTTTGGGTAAGTCAAAAATCGAAAAATCAAAGTTTTGTAAAAGAAATGTAGCCAAGAATCAAACCAAAACCATGCGAAAAAAACAAATCATGGGGGTCCTTTGTTCATAAAACCAATAACCTCTTAAGCATGATTGGAATTGAAAGGATCAAAACAAAGAGAGTAATATCTTCATGGCAAGGAATCAAAATTCCATAATAAACTATATGAACAATTTGAATTTCATGAAATTTTAAAACATAATGGTAATCACAGTCACAAGTTTTCATTCTTTCAGTCATGAAAACAAAGCTTGAATAGACAATAGGGAGAAGCAACAATTTACAACTGTTGTTTCGGAAACTGCTCATGAAGAGTAATAAAATTTCATGACCCTGGTTAGGCAGCTATGTAGATCATTTAATTGATATGGAAAAAATAACAATTATATTATTGTTGCCAATAGTAGGTTACATCATGCTCACTTTGTCTCTTATTTATAACAAGTGTTGTGTGGCATCTTAGTCCCTGCCAAGTAGATTTGGGAATGAAGATGATTGTTGGCAGCTTATAATTATTCATGATGATGATTTTTGGAAGATGGGGAGAGATGAGGAATATTGTTAAAAATAAATAAATTAACAATATGGTAAGTAAAGGGTAATTAGAATAGATCTTTAACAATAATGAAATGAATGTTGAAATATGTAAAATTAAATGAAAAAAGAACTATATATATATATATTAAAAAGTTATGTTCAATTGTTATTTAGAAATGAAATGATAAGAAAATTGTAAATATTAAAAGCTATATTGAAATTACATTGAATAGTTATTTAAGATATAACTTATATCTTACTTTACAGTTATTGAAAAAGAATCTACCTAGGAATAGATGGTAGGAACAAAGCAATTAGTATGAAATGGAATCTTCCCATAAAATAATATGAAACATAACATGTGAAGAAGATATATGATAATATAATCAGACATAAATCGTGGTTTAATGCATTTTAATGGGAGATGTTCTCGAGGTATTCTCTTATTAATCAGTAATCAAAGCATAATTAATTTGCATTGGGAAGGGCACGAAGGTGGTAGAGATGGAAGTGAGTGATAAATGGTTTGAAACTTTTAAAGCTTGCGAGTTCGAGGAGTGCGGAGTGGAATTGTAGATCACGAAAGTTTTGGGTGCAAGATGTATATCGAGGAAGACGGGTAATGAGAGTTCGATAACGCCAACCCAGGAACCCATGGGTATAAAATTGGCTAAGTATGGAAAGGAAGGTCGGTCGGTTGGAATCCCATAAATCACGGTTTAATGTGTATTAATGAGAGATGTCCTGGAGGTTTTCATGTAAATCACGGTTTAATGTGTTTTAATGGGACATGTCCTCAAGGTTTTCTCTTATTAATGCCAATCCTTTTGAACTTGTGTGGTGAGTTGTCACTAAGCAAAGAATAATTAATGTGCATTGGGAAGGGTGCGAAGGTGGCGAGGATGTAAGGGAGCAATAAATGCTTTGAAAATTTATGTGAACCCAGGTAGAGTGAAGCTTGCGAGTTCGAGTGTGGGGTGGAATTGTAGAGCACTAAAGGTTTGGGTGAAATATGTATATCACAGAACACGGGAAATGAGAGTTCGATAGCGCAAATCCGAGAAATCGCTGCCATAAAATTGGCTAAGTATGGAAAGGAAGGGCGGTCGATCGAGCTCCTGTAAATCACGATTTAATGCGTATTAATTGAAGATGTCCTCAAGGTTTTCACTTATTAATGCCAATTTTTTCGATCATGTGTGTTGAGTTGTCACTAGTAAAAGCATAAGCAATGTGCATTGGGAAGGGTGTGAAGGTAGCGGGGATGGAAGGGAGCGATAAATGATTTGAAACATTTTTGAACCCGGGTAGAGTGAATCTTGTGAGATGGAGGAATTGTAGACCATGGAAGTTTTCAGTGAAATATGTATATCACATAATTGTAGATGATGGAAGTTTTGGGTGCAAGATTTATAATAGTGGCAAAGCCGGGACCGACAGCCATAAAGTTGGCCAAGTATGGAATTGTAGATCATGAAAGTTTTGGGTGCAAGATGTATATCACGCAACATGGGGAATGAGAGTTCGATTGTGCCAACCTGGGAACCGACGGGCACATAATTAGCTAGGTATGAAGAGAAACGATGGTCGTTCAGACTCCAAAAATCACGGTTGAATGAATTTTTTGATTATTAATGCCAATAAGCGAACTTGTGTGTTGAGTTGTCGCTAGTAAAATCATAATGAATGTGCATTGGGAAGGGTGGGAATGTGGAGGGGATTTAAGAGAGAGATAAATGGTTAGAAACTTTTTTGAACCCAGGTATAGTGAAGCTTGCGAGTTCCATGAGTTGGGGTTCGAATTGTAAATCACGGAAGTGTTGGGTGCAAAATATATATCACGGAAGTGTTGGGTGCAAGATTTATATCATGGAACATGGGGCATAAGAATTTGATAGCGCTAAGTTGGGACCCCGCGGTGAGATAATTGGCTAAGTGTTGAAAGGGACGGTGGTCGGTCAGCCTCATGATGCGATGATATAGATGGAGATGAGGATATGGAAGTTCGCTAACCTAGGATCCTGCGACCAATCCAAGAGCTCGAGAAATTCAAGTTCAAGTCTAAAGAGATTTTATTTATATTTATTTAAAATGTATTCGTATTAATGTATCTTGATAGATTATTTGTGATCCAAATGTAAACCATGTTCCAATTTGAAGGGTGTTTTCGGCTCGCAATTTTTTCTCAAATCCATAAGCAATAGAGGAAAAATATATAACTTAACATTTTGAATGTGGAAGCATATTCTGAAATATAGGAAGCTGCAATATATGCACAATATTAAACAGGAACATGACCCCAACATGTACAGGGAAATGAGTTAATTAAAAAAAAAATACAAAAAAAAAAAATGCAACACCAAACATTGAATATCACCATAGAACAACCTCAAATATTTTATATTCAGATAAACTGGGTTAGAAAATACATTTGAGAATCTTTCCCAAAATAGTTGTCTTGGAATTTGTAAAAAAAATATAGTTCAGTACATATTCTGTGAAATATAAATGTGTTTTCCATAATGATTGGGATTGGGGCTCCTGCGAACTAGAAAGAAAATATGTACAAGAATCAATATTGTAGAAAGAAGAAAGTCAGCAATGGAAAACAACAAGACCTGGTAAGAAGAAAGACAAAATTGTTAGTCCTTGATTAAATCTTTGTATTTAAAGAGATACAGTAACTAGATGAAGACATTGACAAAGATAGAAGAATGTGATCAGTATCAACTTACTATGATGGTGTCCCATGCCTTGTCATTTTCTCGCTGATGTCCTTTTATGGCTTTGCTCAACGGTTATGGGAACCATGTGAAGCATTCTTTTCCCTTCATTGGTAGTGTTGTCAACAACCTTTTCGATGTAGATCCTCATGGGAACGACGTTGATTTCATGCCAGATTTTTATATTGAAGAATTCAGTTTCCAAGTCCCTTAGATCAATAGAGAGGTTGTGCAATGATTCTTGAATATCTTGGTTTTTAATCGAATATCCGACTAGCCAATTTTTCACATCATCTTCACCATATTCAAGAATGCCATAAAAATTTTCAAATGACAGTCTTTTATAGATCTGAACTTGATCATCAAATGTTTGTTTGGTTAAAAACAATGAGTTGAATATCAATTTCAAGTCTTGGACTTCATTGGTTCTGCCAACCAGATCTATCTTAGTTAGCTTCTTGAATAGTTTGTCTCTTCTAGATATGGCCTGGCTACATGCTTGAACGATACCATTCATTGTTTTTACCTTTTCTTTCTAGCATGTGTTTAGTTGGTCTATTTGATCTAAGGAAGGGAGATCCTCCTCTCTTCTTCTGAATTCTATCATACCTGTAAATTTAAAACCAAATGGTACAACTGCATCAAGGTAGAACCCTTGCTCGTTCTTGAGATCTGCTTGCAGATAATCATAAAAAGCATGCTCTCTTGTTCCAAAAGAGATGATACTCTTTGACATATCCCAAGATTCTATTATTAATTCCATTCTTCTCTTTATATTCTTTTCCACATAGCCTCGGGTTGATGTGAAAAGGTGTGTTGATCCTTTTAAGTTTGTCACAGGTGTGGTGGGCCTGATCATTTCCAAGGGAGTAGAAAATAGTGGAAGAGGCATTAGAGCTCCCTCCAATTCTTTGATTCGCTCCTTTAAAATGACATTCTTTGCTTCAAGGCCGCTAATAGAGTTGTCTAGACCATCTCCAGTTTCTCAGTGTATCTGAGAGATCTGGGAAGGACACATGTTTTGTAGGTTCATCTCTGAACGAGATTTCCCTTTCTTATCCTTTACATCTCTCATTTCAATAACCAATTTTTTAGATTTGTTGTAAAAAACAACGCTCTAAAATGCAAAAGACTCTTCTTTATCCAAGGTATTGGTCCCAATTATTTCCATCTCATGATTATGTGGAAAAATTCTCTCTAGTTGGTCGTCATCAGGGAACATTTTTTCAATGTCAATTTCTAGTTCCATATCCTCGAGGGAGAGATCGTGGATGTCAATTTCTCCCCTCGGTCCCTCTTGTTCTTACACTATTGTTTTCCTTTTTTTGCTCACGAAACGTTTGTGAGAACTTTCAATTTTTTCGGGGGGGGGGGTTCTTATATCCTCCTCCACCTGAAGAATTGTGTGTGAATTTCTTGCTTGAGTAGGTCATTGGAGTACTTCTCTGAGATGATGTACTCTTGGGTTTGGCGGTCAAGGATTGGGCACTTTTCTCACCGAGGCCTTTTTGTTTCTTCTTGTACGAATCATTGGTGTTGAGTATTGTCTCGAGGTTTTCGGTGTCATGAGAATGAATTTCTGAGGCATTATCTTCGTCTTCATTCAGGATAGTGTCAGTGAAAGAATTGTTGAAACCGACAGCCAATAGGTGTTCCACAAAAATACCATTAGGGTCAAACCCTTTTAATTTTTCAGCACGTTTCAAATTGAAGACATGGAAGTGGCCCACGAAACCATCAATCTTGTTCATATTCCTGACTATGAAGTCCCCGACTTTCCAAGGAAAAGGGATGAATTGATTTTTTCTCTTTTCATGGAAAAAATGAAACCAATAGGTGTACTACCTTGTTGTTTCAGCAAAAAACATTGTACCAAATATGTGACATGGAGGGAAGCAAGGATTTTGTTTGGACCCAAAAATCCTTATAACATTATATTTATCCATTTCTTCTAGTGTGCCCTTCATATCCATGAACTTGGTCTCTTGGTTAGACAACTGGGGAAAATACTTTCCAAATATCAATCCTTTAAAAATTGAAACAAAATCATTAAAGACTTCATAAATTTTTTGGGAGGCGGCGTGTCTCCATAATATCTGGTACCAAAAGGTTACTGGGTCAAATTCGCAGTTTACCTTCTTACACATAGATAATGCAAGGAATGGAAAGAAATTCGCCACCACGAAAATTAAATAAGATGACATAAATGATTTCTTCTGCCTTGTGTATTGCAATAATTGGGAAGAGATTTCAATGGAAGATGGATTTTTTCTTCACCGTAAAATATAAAATATACAGAATCAACTGAGAGATGTTGGATGTACTTTCTTGTCCCTCTATCCTCATGAAAATCCATGCAATTTCTCGGAAATGGTTATTAAATGCACTAACTTGTAATCAGGTCATTTCCCCATGACCGACCGTTTTTTTCTCTAAGAACTTTGGAAACAAGTGCAATTCATTATCATGCTTCTTTAAGAACTCTCTGCAATTCTCTCCCTTGAAAGTAGGCATTAGGTCGGGAAGTCTTAAAATCTTTCGAAATACTTGAGGTGATAGGGAGACTCGGGAATGGTCTTGGAACTGGATAATCTGTTGGTTCAGAATATAGTTTTCGGTGTAGCAGGTGACCTACTCCTTAAAGTAAAAAATTTCAAGGACACAACTTTCTCGTGTAATTCAGAATGTCCAAATAAATTCCTTTTAGGAAAAAGGGGACAAGCAGTTGTCATAATCTCTATACCATTGAAAACTCTAGTCCTCGCACCCAAAAATATTCAGGGTATCTCCACAGAAATGTTGCTGAGCTGCAGCCATAAGGTGATGAGAACGTTCCTTTGCTCCTGATAGTATTTAAATCAAGGTTGGAGCATGATAATATAATCTCTCATAAATCTTGGTTCAATGAGTTTTAATGGGACATGTCCTCGACCTTTTCGCCTATTAATGCCTATCTTTTCAATGTGTGTGGTAAGTTTTCACTAATAAAGGCATAGTTAATGTGCATTGGGAAGTGTGCGAGGTGGTGGGATGGATGGGAGAGAAAACTTCTTTGAAACTTTTGTGAACTTGGGAGCTCGAGAACCCGCAAATCTATGGCAACATGAGGTGAAGGATCAACTAAGTATGGAAAGGCGGGGTATAATTCCTTAAAAAAGCTAAAGTAAATAACAATTTTTCCAAGCTCAAGATCCACACACAAAAACAAAATCAGATGCCATAATATTGACCTCTTCCAATTCGATAATAGGGAGGTTTAGTTGATGGATCCAAATATCGCTCACTTCAAGCGAATGGGGTGCATGTGGGGTGCCTATGAGAAAATCTAATGTTTTGATGATGTTAAGAACCAATACTAGATCTGAAGATATAATCACCACAAATACTGAATACACAATAGATCCACAAAGCAAGATAGAAGAAACCACACTTTATTATTACCAAAACCCTTGAGGTAGAGCAACACCATACAATGGATCCTATTATGGAAGGGATCCTCTCCTGTTCACTTGCCTCTTCGAGGGGGCTTCCTCCTATTGAGCTACTGCTCCAAACAGAATAATTCTTTTCATATCTCATTACATTGCTTGAACCCCTTTATATAGTGCTACCATCACCTAAGAACATTCTAGAGGAGGAATCTTCTAGAAGTAGAACCTTCTAAGAAGTCCTCTTACATTTATTATATCTAACTACCATA
>ML787129.1:410762-424246 GCA_009831015.1 Picea engelmannii | reverse complement strand
AACTCTCGGCCATGCATGGCGGAGAGTTTCAGTTAACTGACAAAAAGCCCCGAGTCTCGGTGGAAACTTCCCTGATTTTTTGCATTGTTAGGTACTCGCGGGCTGTTTTAGGCTAGCCCGCGGATACCCGCGTGCAGTAAGAGAACAACAAGCGGATGCCCGCACCTAGTGAGAAGTTAGGGCACGGGTTGCTTGTTTTGAGTGGTTTTTTGAGGAGTTACTTAGCATGGCTTTGGCTAGGAAGAGGCATGAGTTGGCCTGATGCCAGGTAAACCTGTATGGTGCATTTTAGGGTTATAAAAATATTCATAAGTGCCCACTGGCTACATAATACATACAAACAACAATAGCTCCAAAAGTTGAGATTTTCTGCTCACCCGCAGTTCTCTCACAGATAAATTTCTCTGTATCCCCCCCTTCTCCCTTACTGGGTGTCTAGACATCTACATAACTAAAAAATGGTTCCAGGATTTCCCCTGGCTACTTGCATACTCTAAAATTCATCCTACACTATCTAAGTCCAGTCACATTCCAGAGCCAAAGTGGAAAATCCTGCTCTGTTTACAATTTCAAAAACTTGCTTCACAAGGTAAAATTCGGCACTGGTTCAAGCGTGCCCCAAAAGTGAATTCTGGTGCTGAGTGGAGGCAGATCCTGAAATCCATTGTAGCCACCCACATCAAAGTTCTGGAAGAGCTCACACGTGTTGAATGTTCCCACCTCTATGTGCTTGACACGATGCTCTTGCATCAGACATTCTTTGCCATTGAAACATCAAAATTTATAAGTACAAAACTATTAAGTATATGATTAATATATAGACATTTCACTGTCGTGGGCCTCATTCACAGGAACATCTTGGGGCTGCACCTCACTGGGATGGGGTTGTTGGGGAGCACCATGATCTTATGGTTGTGTTTCACTATCAATGCTCTGTTGTTCAGTACTAATGGTAGGGTTGATAGTGTTGCTCCCCTGATTAAAACAAAGTAAGACATTAAATTATGGACGATATCAAACATTTACGTATTTTATAAGTAATGAAAGGTTAATGTGGATTGATTTTTATTTACCTTATCCAGCAAATTGGATCTTGGGGTCTGCCCCATTCTTTTCCTTTGATCAACCATGACTTTATAATCGTACATGTAACCAAGTTGGAGGTCTTCCTCCGTGGTTCCAGTTTCGAAGTCGTCACCCTGCATTGCATAAGGGTATGATTTTTTAATGTTTTTGGCTACAATTAACTTAAAGTTGTAAGGTGATACAATTAGTATTCTTAAGATGTTTGGGTACTTACGAATCATGATTGTAACCTCAAGTAGCTGCCCGGGCCTAGCTTGTGTTGGCCATGTTTGGAAATCCTTGCTTTGGTTGCCTTCAAAGTGTCAGGTAGCCTATCATCAAAATTTTCAAGTATGTTATATATAACCACACTTTTATTTAGATATAAAGAAAAATAAAGCTAGTATTGAATTCAAAAAATTGTTAGTTACTTTGGTGTACCAGTTATTTGTTCTCCTGATTTTCTCAAAATCTTCTCTTTTGCATCATCAATGATCACCTTCCACTCTCTCTCTGGAATTGAGGGAGGACGCTCATACCTAGGATTTCTTGCCAAGCTTTGTCTATAAACATCCCATATATATTTTAAATATTCACTGGTTGCAGATGTGACTGCTTTTGTATTGAATGTGTTTACACCAAAGAGGCCTTCAAGATAATCCATAAGTTCCTTTTTGAGGTTGGAATTCTGGCAATTCCACCTCATGTGTAAGGTTTCCCCAAAAATAGACAAGGCCTTGCTCTCTACGTGCCTATAAAAAAGGTTGTTTCCTACACACAAAAAGATATGATCATTAATTTAAAATTAATAATCTAGATGCTTTCTGTATGAGGACAACATTAAACGATTAAAATATGAATTAAAACTACCTGGGAGTCTTGATTGTTTTAATGGAAGTCCATTATCGTCGACCAAAAATGTGCACGGAAGGGTCCCTGTGCTTGTCACATGTCTAGCTCCATGAAATGCATCCATCTCAACCACATCACTATGATTCTCATCTCTGCCACCCTCTCTAGACTCTGATCGAGGTGTGGATGTTTGTCGGTGCGTGTCATGGATCCTATATAAATGAGGTGTGGAAGATGGAGAAGTAAAAAGTGCTCTGACATCTGTATGACCGCCCACATCAGGACTCTGTAGCATCTCTGTAGCACCACTACTACTAACCCCGGGCTGAACAAGCTCCAAATATTCCTTTATAAAAAAGAAAGTGTTTTTTCATGAGATAATGTAAAAGTTAAAGAAAAAAGTATCATAATTGAACATATGAGTGCATTAAACCAAAAAAAAAAAAATTATGGTTATTACCTTATATGTGTTAAGTTGTGACATAAGGAGCTTGATCCTTTCTTTGACATCCAAAGTTTGTTCTGGACGATCTAACAAGATAAATAGTTCCTTGTTAGCTTTAATGACTTTTATTTTATTGAGACCATCAAATCAACGTAAGATAAAACCCCTCCTCATCGACAGAATCATGATCCACATGGCCTGCTGACTACATATAATTTCAACAAAAACAATGTTATTTCAATAAAATTATATAAGCAAATAATAAAAACAACGTAAAATGAAAGTGGAAATTGACAATCATTTACATGTTCTGCAACTGGCCCTTTTCCACGATCATCCTGCCACATTATAATATAACTAGAACCCCCAAATATTTAAAAAATTGTTAATGATAACAAAAAAACAATGTTAACAATAATATTTACAACAATGTTAAACATAATAAAAAATATAATGCAATAAGTAGAGGTTTCTTAAAGAGGTGTTGCATAAGAACCTGCACATTATTAGTCAATGTGTATTCGATTCAAATGGTAATCTACAAATAATTCATCCCTGGGAGCTATCTTTTTTATTGCACACATGACTACTCGATTCTCTTCACGTCCCTCAAATATGAAATTCGGTTGTTTGTTTGTTGTCCCGGGTTGTGTGTTGTTAATAAACCCTGCAATATTGCCGGAAGCTTTAGGCCTTCCATCAATATAGATAGTCACTCCCTTATTTTTATCCCTTTTTATTAGTTGTATATAATTTTTGGTGAGTGCATATCTCTGCATACTTTGCATATACTGGACTAGCTGCATCCAATTGTTATAATTGTAACACGGTCCGACATAGTCCATCAATTCAGTTATTGTATTATACTTTACAATTATTCCATCCATGGAAAATAGCCCCAAGCCATGCAGGGAGGATGGTGCAATGTGATATGTCCTATTGTTGACAACGAAGTCAACATCTATAGGAGGTGGTTACTTAGGTACCCATTGCTTCACCAGATGCTTATACCTGAGTGGAACATCTATGTCTCCTGTTCTCTCATCATCATAAGAGTATGATCCTCATTCAGCAAGAAAAAACTTCATGCGTCTACAAAATTTTATTCTGACTTTTTCACCTCTGGTCCTTGTTTTCTTATCATATCTACTAGATGTAGTCGCATTTCTGACCTCTATTTTTCCTAAGCTTTCATCACTCGATGAAGAAATATCTGACAAATACCTGTTTGTTTGTACCTTCAATTGCATGTGCATGTGTTGTTAGTTAGTAGTCCATCATCATATTCACAGTTCTAAATAAAAATTTTATATCAGATCCATAGGAATTGAGCAGATTTGTCATTTCAAATATTTCCTATGTAATAACTTTCTTAGAAACATGGTACCTAGACTTAAGCCTAATGCATAATATTTTAGGTTTGGATTCCTTGGTGGGCCTGGGGTTCCATGGCTTAAGTTTGTTAGACACTTGACACTTGCTAGAAGCATATTGTATCAGATTTTTGCCTGCATGAGGAATACAACCACATCCACTCTCATGTTTCTCCATGGTAGGATCCATCAAGTCCACAAAGGTACGACTAGTCTATGATAGTTGGATATGATGTGGACTAATTATTAAATTTCTAATGAGATCTATCTCAGGAATCCTTAAACATGGTTGGCTCATTAAACACAAGGTCCAATTAAATTCCACCACATGGAAATGCAACATCAACATGAATGAACTTGGAAGGACTAGTGGTGGTTCTAGAGTGTGCCACATGGGACCACTACACATTTTAAAAGCTAAGTTAAAAGACACCCTTATCAAAAAAATTCCAAGTATTTTGGAGAATTAGACTCAAACAAGATTTCACTAGGCTCTAATAATACTTCAGATCCATAGGAATTGAGCAGATTTGTCATTTCAAATATCTCCAATGCAAGAACTTTCTTAGAAACATGGTACCTAGACTTAAGCCTAATTCATAATATTTTAGTTTTGGATGCCTTGGTGGGCCTGGGGTTCCATGGCTTAAGTTCGTTAGACACTTGACTCTTGCTAGAAGCATATTGCATCATATTTTTGCCTACATGAGGAATACAACCACATCCACTCTCATGTTTCTACATGGTACGAGTCCATGATAGTTGGATATGATGTGGACTAATGATTAAATGTCTAACGAGATATGTCTCAGGAATCCTTATAGGATCCATGTCTTGTTTTCTAACACCTCCCATATAAGAAGAGCCATGTCGTTTGTACTAACACCTCCCATATAAGAAGAGCTATGCATAATATTTTATGTTTGGATGCCTTGGTGGGCCTGGGGTTCCATGGATTAAGTTTGCTAGACACTTGACACTTGCTAGAAGCATATTGCATTATATTTTTTCCTGCATGAGGAATACAACAACATCCACTCTCATTTTTCTCCATGGTAGGGAGCTCAAAAATGTCACTGATCCGTTAGGTTTTTATGCCCTCAAGAGAAATTGGCCAAGAGTCCCCGAAATGGTTTGGGATGCGAATTTCATGGAGGAAAGTTCAAAAATATTTTAGAATCAGTGATTGATTCTAGGCTTGTAGTTGATGGGAGTGTTGTAGAGTATAGGGACAAGATTGTTGGATTCTCTCATGGATTTGACCTTGTTGTTACTCTTTCTTTAGGCTTCTCTCAAAAATAGGGAGGCGACCCTTTTGAGGTTGTTGATTTAGTTCCCATATGTTTTGAGATGCATGGGAGATATGCCCATAATCATAGCTTGAATACAACCCCAATGGGTTTTTTCTTATACCACAAGCTTGGTATTTCAGGATAGGTAGAATTTGTGCAGTTGTCTACATTTGTGATTTTAATAAATCTGATCCACTTGTATTGTCTTGAAGTAGATGTCATTATTTTTACATGATGTCATGAATAGTTCATGGCGTGGTGTCCAAATATTTTGACTTGTTATGTTTTCAGGCTTGAGGTATGATAGATTTTGGCAAGTTATTGACGATCAAAGGTTATGTTCATTCAGTTTCACAAGTGGTCAGTGTTTCTAGGAGGTTTGAAACACTATGATATAATCTTGTGTTGTTGGTTACAATGAGACTTCCACAACTTATAAAATCTATATTATAGCACAATTGAAGACTCTAGTGATCCAATATGTGAAGTTTGATGAGAAAGTAAGGTCCTCTAGTTCACAGATATCTCCCTCACTGATTGAAAGAAGTGAAGAGGTTGTTTTTCTTAGGGGTCACAGACCGACCATATACCCACCCTGATTCGAAGAGTGGAACGCATTAGTTTTCTGCTCCGGTTGGACAGGAAGGGTCGGAGAAGAGAAATCATTCTTAGGACCAAAAAGTCGGGTGGAAAAAGGGGAGAGCTCTCCATTCCTGTCGTGGTTCTCTTGTAGCTGGATAGCCCAGAACTACAATAATCCCTGAAATGGGATTTCAACTCAACACTTTTTTGGAAGAGTTTCTCTTTGGAGAGCACAGTACGATGAAAGTTGTGAGCTCTATTCGGGGGGGAGTTATTGTCTATCGTTGGCCTCTATGGTAGAATCAATTGGGGAGGCCTGAGAGACGATGGTTTACTCTGTGGTGGATGTCAGTGGTTCGAGTCCGCTTATCTCCAGCCCGTGATCCTAGCCAATACAATGGTATATGATAGCACAAAATTATTCAGATCCAACAGTTTGATTTATGATTTATCATTCATGGACGTTGATAAGATCTTTCCATTTAGTAGCACCTTAGGATGGTATAGCCTTTAATGACGAAGTTCAAATGAGGAAGGGATTACGGTAGATACCTAGGCACCCAGAGATGAGGAAGGGTGTGGTAAGCGATGAAATTCTTCGGGGAGTTGAAAATGAGCATAGATCCGGAGATTCTCGAATAGGTTAACCTTTTTAACTCTTTCTTAATCCATGGGCAGGTAAGAGACAAACTGGAAAACTGAAACATATTAGTAGCCAGAAGAATAGAAAGAAAAAGTGATTCCTGTAGTAGTGGTGAGCAAAATGGGAGAAGTCTAAGCCATGAAAATGTGGTTGTGGGAGAGCACAATATAAGGTCTGTGTTGCCAGGTGAAGCGGTTGAGTCCTGCACCCTATATGGTGAGAGTCCGGTAGCCAAAAGCATCATTGGGTTACGCTCTAACCCGAGTATCATGGGGCACATGGAATCCCATGTGAATCAGCAAGGGCCACCTTGCAAGGCTAAATACTCCTGGGTGACCGATAGCAAAGTGGTATCGTGAGGGAAAGGTGAAAAGAACCCCCATCGAGGAGTGAAATAGAACATGAAGCCGTAAGCTCCCAAGCAGTGGGAGGAAAATGATATCTCTGAACATGTGCCTGTTGAAGAACGAGCCAAAAACTTATAGGTAGTGGCTTGGTTAAGGGAACCCACCGGAGCCATAGAGAGAGCGAGTCTTCATGGGGTAATTGTCACTGCTTATGGACCCGAACCTGGGTGATCTATCCATGATCAGAATGAAGCTTGGGTGAAACTAAGTGGAGGTATGAACCGTAAGGTATTGAAAAAACAACGGATGAGTCGTGGTTAGGGGTGAAATTCCACTCGAACCCAGAGCTAGCTTGATCCAGGTGGATATCGGTGACCACCCACCTTTTCCAAATGGCTCAAAATGGCTTTCTGGCAATTTTGGCAATTTACTATTTTTAGTAGGTTTTAACTTTCAGGGCCATTTTGAGGGCCCAAATGAAGGTTTTTTGAGATATAGGTTCTCAATGATATCCAAAGGCTTGATTTAACCCCCAAAATTAATCTCCTCGATGATACCTTTCCAACGAGCTAGCACACGCCTAAAACGGAGATCGTATGCAAAAGTTACGACCCTGGGAAGTTGATGTACTCACTTACTTAAATGGGGCCCACGTGACTTTTGGCGCTTCATCTCCTAGGGTTAGGTTTTTGGATGTTTAGGACTTTTGGCATTCCCATTTATTGTAAAAGGGCCTTTAGAGCCTCATTTTAATCATCTTCTTGTGAATGCGAGTAGCCGTCACATCTCTTCTCAGAGCTAAGCTGCCACCATTCTAGCGAGTCTTTCACTCTGTATTTTTACAGTCTCTGTACATTTCTTTGATTAATAGAAATCGTATATTACTATATATCTTTGTTTATGGTTGCATCTCTGATACATTTCTATTATATTATTGAATATCTGCAATATCTCTATGCATTTATTTATTATATCTCCTCTCTCATTTTGTGCCGAAAATAATCTGGATCAGTAGTATCAGAGCAGGCTGCTCTTGATCGTTTTTTCAGTGCATGTCCCCGACGAGGTCCGAGTATAGAAAGTTGGGTCTCGAGCTTGTCTCTCTTGAATACAATCTCTCTCACACACCCAAGAAACCCTCAATGGTGGAAGAAAAGAAAAATGATGGAGCAGGCGATCCTATGAATTTGTTGCTTGAGCATGCTCTCACGCGACAGAGGGATGAAATGATGGAGAATTTTTCCCACATCCTTCAACGCCTGTCGATAGCATCAGGCGCATCTTCATCAAGTGGCCACTTTGGAGGCACCTCACCTTTCAAGGTACAAGTTAATTTTTATATTCCTATATTTGAAGGACAGATAGATGCAGAAGCCCTAGAAAAATGGTTAACTCTGCTGGAAAGTTATTTCTCTGTTCACAATTTTTCTGACAAAGAAAAGATCACCTTTGCACTCAAATCTCTCCCTCATGTCAAACATTGGTGGGAAACTTACTGGGAGAAAAGTTCTACAGAGGAGTCTGGAATATATGGGGTCGATCCCACTTGGGATTTTTTTGTGGATGCGGTAAAAGAATAGTATTACCCTGTTGGCAACTATGAGGACCAGTACATAAGGTGGACCACACTTCAACAAGAGAGGGGCCAAGAAGTTTCGGAGATCACCAATACCTTCCATACCTTGCACACCAAGCTGGGTATCAAAGACTCCGAGTGACATTTGGTTTTGAAATACCATGGGGCTCTACACAGATACATCCAAACTGAAATGGATTTTCTGGACATCTCATCACTCGGTGTTGCTTATCGATATGCTGTTAAAATTGAGTAGAAATTTAAGCACCAGAACAAACGGGAATTTGGGTTTGCAAATCCGCAACAACCAAATTATGACAAAGACGGCCTGAACAAATAGTCTCCCAAAAACCAGTCCAAGACACAGGAAAAGAAGGGTCACGGGAAGACAAAGAAGGACACTGAAAAATGGTGTGAGTTCCACAAAATCCCTTGGTACAACACCGATGAATGTCGCTCAAAATAGTCATTGGTGGCCGAGATCAAAGACAAGGAGCCAAACCTTGATTCAGAATCTGATTCTGAAAAATAATGGTAAAAGATAGATCATTGACACAAACCCCAATGCTATTGTTGCGACCGCAGCAATTCAACTAGAAGAACCAATAGATCCTAAAGAGGGGGAGCGCCTTTTTCATTCACAGATGTGGGTAAACGAGACCCCGCTGCATTTTATTGTTGATAGCGGAAGCCAAAAGAACCTCATCTCAGTAGAGGTTGTCAAATAGTTGGGATTGTCAACAACACCACACTTGCAGCCATACAACATCGGGTGGCTTCACCAAGGACGATATCTTTGTGTCAGCCAGCAGTGTCGATTGTCATATGGCATCCAACCCTTCAAGGATGAGGTATTATGTGATGTTTCCCCAGTGGATGTCTGTGATGTTCTCTTGGGCCAGCCATATATGTGGAAGCACCATGCTATTTATGAGTCTCGACCTCATATTGTTATTGTCACTTTGGGGGGTCATCTCTACAGAATACCAGAGGTAGTCCCACTACTGTTCCACCTAAAAATTGTCGCAAAGTAGTATCTCATACTGCAAAATTTAGCTTCTTCACAATCTGTTCAAAAGGAGAACATAAGGACACTGCAACCACTACAGCCTTGCCCCAAGCACCTTCTATCCTACAGAAGCAGGTCGAAAAGGCTGCAACAAAATGCAAAGATTCCTTCTGCACAACATCCTCTCATGTAGCCCGACTTGTTGAACAACCTCAACCTCAAAGGGTTCATGATATACTTCCACAAACTGAACAGTGCGGCGTCTCCAGCAAGACAAGCAGCTCACCAAGATGCATATTCAACAAATGCTTTTCCCTCTCCCCTGGGAACTCAACGAAATGGAGACCATTGCTTCCTAAGGAGGGAGGATTGATCCAGGTGGATATCGATGGCCACCCACCTTTTCCAAATGGCTCAAAACGGCTTTCTGGCAATTTTGGCAATTTACTATTTTTAGTAGGTTTTAACTTTCGGGGCCATTTTGAGGGCCCAAATGAAGTTTTTTTGAGATATAGGTTCTCAATTATATCCAAAGGCATGATTGAGCCCCCAAAATGAATCTCCTCGACGATACCTTTCCAACGATCTATCACACGCCTAAAACGGAGATCGTATGCAAAAGTTACGACCCTGGGAAGTTGACGTACTCACTTACCCAAACGGGGCCCACATGAATTTTGGCACTTCATCTCCTAGGGTTAGGTTTTTGGATGTTTAGGACTTTTGGTATTCCCATTTATTGTAAAAGGGCCTTTAGAGCCTCATTGTAATCATCTTCTTGCGAATGCGAGTAGCCATCACATCTCTTCTCAAAGATAAGCTGCCACCATTCTAGCGAGTCTTTCACTCTGTATTTTTATAGTCTCTGTACATTTCTTTGATTAATATAAATCGTATATTACTGTATATTTGTGTTTATGGTTGTATCTCTGATACATTTCTGTTATATTATTGAATATCTGCAATATCTCTGTGCATTTCTTTATTATATCTCCGCTCTCATTTCGTGCCGAAAATAATCTGGATCATAGCTGGTTCTCCCCAAAATGCGTTGAGGTGCAATAGTTGACTGGACCATCTAGGGGTAAAGCACTATTTTTTTACGGGCCATGAGAGTGGTACCAAATCGAGGAAAACTCTGAATACTAGATTGTTGGACAACTGAGAGGGGGGGTGAATCAGTTGTTACCGTGCTTAAACAATTATGCTTCTTTTAAAATCTTTACAGGGCACTCAATGATGATCACAATAATGGGAAATAAACAAAGGCACGTTCAACATCAGTCACATATATGAGAAAAACAGAGACAGATAATTCTCGAGGAAACCCATACAGGGTAAAAACATCTTTTTCTTTATATGATAAGTATTATCTACATTCTTTACATTATCATACATATGAACATCAACTCATTGTGAGGCTACAACCTCTGTTTTTGCAAGCTACAACTTGATGAGAGCACCAACTCTCTATTTTCTCTAGCACCCACTAGAAGGAAGCACCAACCCCCTAGTTTCTCTAGCACCAACTAGAAGGAAGCACCAACTCCCTGGTTTCTCTAGCACCAACTAGAAGGAAGCACCAACTCCCTATGTTCAAGCACCCACTTGAACCTTTGAGGACACCAGTCCTCCCTAGCACCTCCCAACCACCCTGAATTATAAATTCTTTGTTACTAAAACTTATTACAACAATATAAAATTATTCAATGGCTTACCAGCCCTGTCGTTGTTCTGTTACACTGCTCTACCCTGTTTGCATCAGTGTCTTCTTCACACCTCTAGCACTTTCTGTTCTTCTACCTTTTATGCTCTATGTGCCATATCCCTTCAATGCACCATTCCTCGACTGTGCATTTCTGCTCCTGCGCTCTGCCTCCTTGTACACACCTGAATTCTCCTACACAGCGACAACAACCTATCTCTTCTTTGTTCCGCATTCTTATAGTCTCTGTTGTCTTTGTGCATGCAATATTCATAATGCCTCTGCATGCTCACTCTGCGCCAAATTCCTCCACAACTTGAGTGCTCTGTCTGATCATCATTGTGACTCTTCAGCTTCTCTGGTCATTTACCACTTGTTCAACATCACTGTATGTTGCCTCTCTAGCAGTTTGAGACTCTTTGTCTTCTCTGTGGCAGTCGATCTCACCTTCTTTGTTCTGGTTACAGGCCTCAATGCTCATCCAGCTGTCAATCACCTCCACGAACATCTTCATCCCTCTTGAATATTCCCAGAGACTCTTCACCTCCTTTGTCAATCATCCCGAAGTGTCTTCAAGTCCTCTGACAGAAACCATCAGTGGTTTATGGCAGTTACACTGTGTCGTGCTACATCATCCCTTCGATCTTGTTCAAATTCACCTGCACTGTTGGATTGATTCCATGGGGTCTTGCATTCATTTTGGCATTTTAGCATTCGACATTCGTGTGACCATGTGTCTCGACATTCCCAGTCATGATCCCCAAAAATGAGCTTGGTTTCTCTAGCTCTTTCCTCCATCTCTCGTTGATGTGACCAAGGGTTGTGACCATAGCCTTATGCATAAGGCACTTTCGTGATTTCACATTTCATGAATCTGGAGATGAGGCATCTCGACTCTCCAAGTCACGATCCCCAAAACCCCAAAATGGCATGGGATCAATGGTCCCGCTCAACACTTGATATGACGGCTCAGATCATTTCGCAATTTTGCATTTTGCGATTTCGACATTCTTGATGTTCAGTGTTCTTGTCACTTCAAAGTCCCGATCCGCAAAACTCCAAAATGGACTGGGATCAATGATCCAGATCAAACCTTGATCTGATGGCTCAGATTAAGTCGCGATTTCACATATCACGATTTTGGAATTCTTGTGGTTAATATTCTTTGACATCTCCAACTCTTGATCTCTGAAACTATGAAATGGAGTTTACTTCGGGGTTTCACATTTCGCAAATTCAGCAGGTTAGGGAACCCCGTTCATTTGACTTTCTAGTCAGTGAAACGATGATCTTTCACCACGTGTCCTACTTGAATATGGACGGTCCTCCTGCTTTCGGGATTTTGTAAGTCCGCTTCTCCTATCAATTTAAAGAACGTGCAGGATCTCCTGGATCCAACAGTGGTCAGACCCTACGCTCGGATCTAACGCCCGAGATCTATCCTCCATATCTGCTCACTCCTCTTGTCTACATTGAGATCTGACAGCCATCGGGAATTATGAATTGTTGATCCAATGATCACGATTGCTACTCTTCTCTGATTATCACTGCACTGCTGATCATCGTTGTTGTACTTTCCAGACAAGCATACGCTGCCTGTAAAACATGCCAACAATCTCCCCTTTTGTCATTGATGGAAACTAAGGCACCCGAATTCTTTTCTCCCCCTTTGACATCAATGTCAAAGAAAATACATGCTCCCCCTGAGTTGTTGCAGTAATTTTAGGAGGCATTAGATATTCAAATAATACAAAACTTCCCCTAACAAGATGGACTCTTTTAGTTGTGAGAGGAAATGACACCCATCTTCTGTCTGAGATATTCAAAAGGTGTCTTGGCTAGGGGTTTAGTAAATATGTCTTCAATTTGTTCTGTAGTGGGAATGTAATGGAATTGAACAGTCTAATTGGTGACCTGCTCTCTCAGAAAATGATATTTTATGGGAATATGCTTGGTCTTGGAGTGGAATACAGGATTTTTAGACACACTGATGGCACTAGTGTTATCACAATGAATTGGGATCGGTGTAGTGTATTTTACCTCTAACTCTGCAAGTGTATGAACCATCCATAATACCTAAGTGCAACAAGTAGCAGCAACAATGTACTCTGCCTCTGTGGTTGATAAAGAAATGGAACCTTGCTTTTTACTAAGCCAAGCTACTAAGGAGTCACCTAGGAAGAATGCTCCTCCACTGGTGATTTTTCTCTCATCAACACTATTTGCCCAATCTGCATCTGAATAAGAAGTTAACTGGATATTTTGATTTCTGGGATACCACAGACCATAAGTCATTATTTCTTTTAAATACCTGAATATCCTTTTGACAACTTGCAAATGAATCTGTTTGGGTGCAGCCTGATATCTTCCTACCATTCCTACAGCATGCATTATGTCTGGGTGAGATGTTGTGATGTACATCAGGATTCCTATCATTGATCGATATGAGCTCTGATCAACATCAGGTGAATCATCATCCTTGCTTAATTTACATCCAGTTACCATAGGTGTACCCACAGGTTTAGAATCTTCCATTTGAAACCTTTTCATCATTTCTCTTAGATATTTTTCTTGAGAAATGAACATCCCTTCGGG